>JABFFE010000362.1:0-44307 GCA_013623625.1 Fusarium setosum | reverse complement strand
ATGTTGAATCTGCGGTAGAGAGGACATTGGGATTAATGGCGATGCACTCAGCCTTGCACCCGAGCACTCCGTCGACGCCTCGGAGCGACGGGATCAGGTAGCTGGCGTACGCATTTGTGGCATGGACAACGGCGCGGCAGTGGATGGTACCCCTGTCAGTTCTGACAATGTATGAGGGCGTTTCTACCGAGTCTTGTGAAAGCTCGACGGACCGCACGGGGTTATACGGGTGGACCGTTAGGCCGGGCATGCGTCTCATTGCATCACGCAGCAGGGCCGCCACCAGTTTCCGTGGGTAGATGGTGCCCGACTTGTCGATACAGGCTGCACCGTACCTGGCCATGTTAGGAGATATGTGGCACCCCTCGGAGAGTTCGCTGGTCTCGACAAGATAACCCTCAAAAGAAAGCCCCAGCTTCTTGGCGTAGTCCAGCTCGGCGAGATATGTGTCTCGCTCCTCCTGGGATGCAAACACGGCGCGGGTGCCCGTGAGGCTCAAATCAACCTCTTCAGCTATGCCCAGTTTGTCAATGGCTTGAAGCATCAAGTCACGATTGCGGGTGCCGAGGTGTGACAGACGAATGGCCTCGTCCTGGCCATGCTCTTTGATCAGGGCGCGCAGGTCGGTTCCCTCTGCTCTGCAAATGTGGCCGCCATTCCGTCCAGTAGCACCAGAGCAGATTCCTCGCGCTTCGACAATAGCCACCTTGAGGCCGGGCTGCCTCTCCGCTAGAGTGTACATGACGCCGGCGGCCGTTATGCCCGTGCCGATGACAACGACGTCAACCTCAGCGGGGAGCGACGCGGTACGGCACTGATCCTCAAAGTCGATGGCATACTCCTGAATCCAGTAGCTTTGGCCCTCGGCACAGTCGGACGGGCAAGGGGCAGGTTGGGCATGTTGTTCGCCGCCGCCACCTTGAAGCTGGGTGAGGAACTGATCTCTGCTCAGCCAACTCGACATGATGGCAATTCAGGACCGAAGTATGAGTTTCGCACCAGATGGCTGACTTTGTTATTTGGGAAAGGATGTTTGGAGATGTGGGTGGGGGAAAGGATGAGAGAGGGTGTTGCGTGTGATAGAGACGTCTGTCCTGTTGATTTGTTGGCCTTATTATAGGTGGCGCAAATGGCCCAGATGTCTAGTTACAGCGCTGGAGATGACCGAAGACGGTAGCGCGAGGCGGGGGTTGGGTTCAGATAGGGAAAATGGCCGTCGGGGGGTTTTGACTCCGCCTGGAAAACCCACCGGCTCAACGCCCAAGACTAGCGGGCTCGTCTGCAACATCCGCCTCCCCTTCCCCCGGATTATAATTGTACTCTCATAATTTTCATCTACTCGTTGGGGGAGGTCTCCATGTCGAATCTGGCTCGGCGCCCGGGGGTGTGAGGGGCAGGACTCCTTGCAGCTGGTCAACTACGCCGCTTCAAAAGAGCAAGGCTTCTTCTTCTACGATCGGATCAGAGTGTTTAGTAGCGATTCAAGATTCAAACAGTGGTATCATGCCTTTCTCAATGCCAGCTTCGCCGGTTGATCAACTACTACAGTATGGACAGCCCCAACAGCCACGCCATAGGTCTGAATGCGGCGAAAGGATAAATAGTGTGATATAAAAACATCTAACACGTGAAAAGATACAAGATGGAGAGAAAGACGCCCCGTAACCCATATGCGGAGGCTTTTTGGCAATGCCAGCAGCAAAGGAACTCCTCCCATCGCACACAGGGTGACCAGATAGGGGCGCTTGGTCATCATCCTGACTACAACCTGGGTTTTTGGATGACCTTTTCAATCTCATAAAACTGGTAGAAAAAGTCCAGACTCTTGGGATTGGCAATTGCGCCGCTAGGCTTGACTGTCTTCCCAGACACAATGTGCTTGACGGGCAGCTCGACCTTCTTAAAGGTAGAAGTGACCTGCGTGAACATTAGTTTCCCCCCATCTCTGCTCAAAGCTTTTTACCGTGACTTACTGGAATTTCGGGAGTTTCAAACACGTACTTGGGTACGTGTCTGCTGCTCAACTCCGTCCTGATGACTTGCTTGACCTTCTCTACCAGTCCCTGACTGAATAGGTGGCCTGGCCTCATTTGTAGGAAGAGAAGCACTCTCTCGTCTGTATCTCTAGAGCGGCGCTGTCCTACACAGATGCTATCGGTAATAGCTTCGGGAAAGTGACGCTCTATAACATTGTAGATCTCTGAGCTCCCGAACCTGATACCCGATGGGTTGAGGACCCCGTCGGCGCGACCGTGAAATGTGATGGCTCTGGTCCAAGGGTCAACCGAGACAAAGTCGCCGTGGGCCCATACATGATCATACTTCGCAAAGTAGGACGAAAAGTACCGTGACTTTTTCCCTTGGTCTAGTGACGCATCGTTCCAGAAAAAGACAGGCACGTTTGGGAACGGCTTGTAGGCTACGAGCTCACCAGAAGCGCCAGGGGCAACTGGCTTGCCTTGGGTCTCATCTGGGTCGTACACCGCAATCGCGACTCCGAGTCCAGGTCCTAGTTAAGTGACAAGATCAGCCTGTGCAAGACAAAAGATATTTCAGAGCTGCTGTTTTGTGCCCTTACCCTGACAGCCACCCACGTACAATGGAGAGATTGGATTGCCAAGGGCAAAACAGCCAGCCTTGGACAGTACACACTTTAGCACAAGACTTTTAACATTCAAGAGAGACATGAAGTACCTACAATATCGGTTCCGCCAGACATGTTGCCTAGTCTCACGTGCCTTGGGAATCCAACATCGTAGAACCACTCGAACAACTGATCGGACAAGACCATGCCGGTGCTCGAGACTGTTTTCAGGCAAGAGAGATCGGCGACTCCCTTCGGAGAGATGTTCTGGTTTAGCATCTCCGCCATCCACCTGGGACTCGTTCCAAAAGAAGTGACCTTCTGGCTCTCGAGCAATTTGATGAAGGCTTTCGGATGCGGATAGAAGGGTGAGCCGTCATAGAGAACCGTTCTGGCTCCTGGGATCAGGGACGCGACACAGGCCACGTACATGATCTACGGTGTCGTGTCAGGCGGCACTTTGGCGTACCCAGGGGGGGGGAGTGAGTACTCACCCAACCGGTAGTGGTGAACTGCAACATCGAGCCATCTGGCGCCAAGTCTCCATGCAGGACGGCTTCCTTGAGGGCATTGAGGGTTATTCCGCCAACGGAGTGAACGATGCACTTGGGCTCGCCGGTAGTACCCGAAGAGTAAGAGATCAGGCACGGCGCATGGAAAGGCAATCGTTTCATGGGCGGCGGCGGCATAGCTTGAGCAAGAGACAGGAACGAGTTAAAACTCAAACATTGAGTGATGGAGCCGACGTCGCTGGGTTGTTTCGGGAGTCGGGGAATCAACACGAGCTTCTGGAAACATGAGTGTTGCGTCATCTGCCTAGTGATCTCCATGGCCTTTGACACGAGGCTGATTTCCTGGCCATTGTATCTTGCGCCGTCGTCCATAAAGACGAGCTGCGAAACTTCTTGTCAACTGCGAGTAGCTCTCACCTCAGGAGTGGTTTGGGCTCACCTGGGGGTCGATCTGCTTGACTCTCTGCAGTATGCCCTGCAAGCCCATGTCGGGTGACGTGGAGGAGAAGATGGCCCCAACCCAGGCAGAGGCAAGGAATACCAGTAAGGTCACGTATGAGTTTGATGCTACCGCGAAGATGCGGTCGCCTTCTTCCACGCCACTGGCCTTGAACGCGCTCGCCAGCATTCCTGCGTCCCTGCGAAGGGTGGCCCAATCATAGTCCTTGACATCTGTGCCCCCTTCACGCACTTCAGTGACGGCAACCTTGTCGTCCTCTTTGTGCCATGTTTCTCGAGTGTCGGAGGGGGTCCCACGCTTTCGAGCAAAGAGAACATTCTCGGCGAAATTGAGGGTGACGCCGCTGAACCACCTAGGAACCGCATCGATAGGCTGGCTCTCGTCCACGGCCTTGCTGAATGAGCCAGAATGAATGAGGCTAGCAGTCTCAAACCAATCAGTCCAGAACTGAGATGGGCGCGAGATAGAGTAGTCATGGAGCTCCCAGAAGTCCTAAGTGGAGAGAGGAATAAACATGTTAGAATCAGCAACCTTGGGAGAGAATGATACGACTCCGGCTTACCCGAATAAACAAGCCATGCTTTAGGTTGATCTCCTGCATAAACTTATGCATCTCGGTGACCTCGGGCTCCGACGGAGCCCACAGTATACGAGGGGCTGGACGTGGGGCGTTAGACTTGGCCATGATGAGCAGTCAGTGTGATACACGCAAGGTCTGGTGACAACTGTTATCTCCAACATATCTCGGCCGGCTTTTGTAGGCGCCCTGATAACGGTCAACAGAACAAAAAGTGCAGCATCGTATCCACAATTGGTGGCACACAGAAGTCGCCGGCGGGGAGTTTGCCTGCGTGAAATGGTTGGCGATGGCAATTGAACTTCCGATCGGCTACTTCGTAATGTTATGAGTAAAGTCACCGTTGGCGCTTTTCTAATTCGTTGCTAGCCTCTTGGCGTTACCGAGTTATCAAGACGTCAGCTAGTGTAATATGCCTTTCATCCGGTAGCGTCACGCAGGCCGCGTGTTCTTCCTGGTCACTGGCAAGCTGATACAATAAATGATATTTGACAAAAACTTCTCCGCGTAGTTGGTTTCGCCAAGTGGCTGTCCGACTCCGGCGCTTGGGGTGGAAGACGCCAGCTGAACGCAAACAGGCTAACTCGCATTAGATACGGGCGCTACGATAAAGCCGGTGAAAGGCAAAGGCGACATCGGCAGAAGGGTTCAGTCTACCATTTGTAGACCCCTGTTTAGACAGGCTTTCGTTCTGCCTCCCCTTGGGCCACGTTAGAGCTCCACCCAACTGGCTTTCCAAGGCCGAGGTAAGAAAGTAGATCGAGACATCGCGGATTTCAGCCCAAGGGAACAGCAGCAAGGCGTCGTTGGCACATAATAGAAACATTCATCAGACGCAATGCCTCGGCCCTCGATTTTTCTGCCGCGCTTCTCCTAGCGTTAGAACTCTTTTTTTTTTTTTTTCAGCTAACGTACATGATAAGTGATCCGCTCACTTATTTGATCGACTCACTTATCATGTACGTTATACAATTCCGATCCTCTAAAATTACATGCCTATAGCTTGACCGTGATACTTGAGTGATAACAACAAGACGCTCTTTTGCTACGCTAAGCTCGAATTGTTCACAATCTAGACCGTGAGAACCTGCTTTACTATCTGTTACCTACTTTCTTGATGAGTCCACCACGACGATAGGAGGGCTACATATCCCGCATCAGGCCAATCAGAGACATTGTTTAGAGCAGCAATGACCAGGGGTGATGTTGCCATTCTACTCTGGACGACCGATTTTCTAGTTAACTATTTATGCAGCGACAAGAACTCCTTAAAGGCTTCAAGAAACTTGACAATATCATCATCACCATGGGCAAAGTTCAGAGCCAGGAAACCGCGTCGTCCTATCCACACGCCCTTGGAAATAAGGTGGAAGAAGCAGAGTTCTCTGAGTAAGTCGCCACTCTCACCCCGGAAATGAATGCCCACGCAGCTGCCGATACCGAGGGCAATGATCTCGCCAGTCTTGCCTGCTTCCTCAACTATAGTCGCAATGCCCTCTCGGCACTTATCGCCGAGGGCATTGACTCTGTCGATTGCTTCCCTAGTGACAAGTTTCGATGCAGCAACGCCGGCTGTCATGGTGAAAATGTTGTTGTTAAAGGTGCCAGAATGGGAGAGCTTCTTGGGCGAGCCAGATTTAAGGTCAAACTGGGCCATGATATCCCTCCTGCCACCGAAGGCACCAAAGGGTAATCCACCGCCCAGGTACTTGCCGAGCGTTGTCATATCAGGTTTAACGCCCAGTGCGCCCTGGATGCCGTTATAGTCAAGCCGGGACGTGACAACCTCATCAAAGATAAGGACCGCCCCAATTGTCGTCGCGGCGTCACGCAGGAAGTCAAGGAACTCCTTGCCAGCAGGCCGCATACCGCCTGCGGACTGCATGGGCTCCACGATGATGGCACCGATATCGAAACTCAGCACGGCCCGTGTGTTTTCAATGTCTCCGTAGGTACCCACGACACAGTCGTAGGGGATGTTGAGGTAGTTGGGGCTTTCTCCAAAGCTGAGGGTGCCGCCGTGGTAAGCACCATCAAAAACGAGCACCTTTTGGCGGCCCGTGTAGGCCAATGCTGCACCCAAAGCATACGTGTTTGCTTCTGTGCCTGAGTTGCAGTACCGGATCAGATCGATGGAAGGGAACCTCGCCTTGATGGACTCGCCTAGTTGGGCTTCCAGTTCGGTTACGGCGCCAAGGCTGAAGCCGTTTGGAACGGCTTGCAAGATGGCTTCTTGGATGGCGGGATGGGAGTGTCCAAAGAGGCCGGCCGTGAAGTCGGACACAAAGTCGACAAATGTCCTTCCATCGACCGTAGTCAGCGTCGATCCCTTGCCAGAACGGACAACCAAGGGGAAAGGCTCTGACTCGAGGACCCCGCGCGTTGTACCACCGGGAAGGCCTTCGCATGCCCTCTCGATAGCCTTCTTTGAAGATGGATTCTGCTGGATAAAATCTACCACAGCCTCATCCAGCTTGGTTTGCAGGGTCTCGGCGACTGTCTCTGAGCTTTGCTCCTGGGAGAGCGCCATTTGCCTGGCCTCAAAGTAGACGGTTTTGCATCCATGAGATGATACAATGGATAAATTTGCACCGGCCGGGATCCAAAGCAAAGACCCGGGCTTCAACTCGTGCGTCTCGCCGGTCCATTCATTTTTGATGACAGCTTCGCCTGCAGGTGGTTAGTCTACATGTTCATTTCTAACAGCAGAGCGATCGAGGAAATCCGAAATATATACCTTTGACAACATACTTGGCTTCATCTGTCGTGGCAATAGCGGACGGGGTCGGCTCGTCAAAGTCAAGGATGTCCCAGACGCCCACGACGAGGGGTTGTTGACCAGGTCTGCAATGCAAAGTCAGCGGGTGTCACTATGGGGAAAACAGTCGGGTATGGTGGTGCTTTACTCTGTCCCGACCAGATCCGAGTACGTTCCCGGGCCATCATATATCTCGGGTTCGACGCCTGGCAGGTTGTGAAAGACAGAGATACTCGGAGGCATTTCAGAAGTAGCTGCGCTTTTAATGCAGACAGGATATCAAATTAACAGCGCGTACAAAGACCTCGACAGGACCATTTCTTCATATGACGGGGCCATGTTGCTATTTATATCCTGAGCGCCGATCAATCAAGTTCGTGTTGCAATTCCGCTGCTGTTGCAATTCCCAACACATACACAGACGCAATACGCAAAATGCCCCGACGGAGCTTTTATCTCGCCCCTGGCACAGTGCCCACAGCTCATTGCCGAGGTCCCGTCCCCGAGCTTTTTGTCCTCGTCATGCTGAGGGGCAGTGAGTGGGGGTGACTAAGAACCCCTAGAAAGGCGATGGTGGGTGGTATAGCGCGTCGTATGATGCGGGGTTGGCTGGCTTGGCCCCAGGGCATTACCCACGCACCGCCATCTGCACCTCTTTGTTCAAGACGCTATTCCCAACGAGTTCCGTTTCATCACCGTATACATCAAAGACGATCAACATCAATCCCCTATAGTTGATCTTAGTAGGCAGTATAAGTATGAACAGCGACGGTCTAGAAACAGAGTCTCGCCCGCAGCCTTCTTCATTCTACTAGCATTTGCTTTCTTCTTGTTAGTATCAATGAGATCTCCCCAGGAGTCGTCGGACACAATATCAAAAAAACACGATAGTATATGCTCGGAGTTAAAATACATGAAGTTGAGGAGGGTGGGTTGAAACAGCGTCCTACATGTCAGACTATGACGATACTCAAGTCAAAATATCCACTCTCGCAGATCCTACTGTCTGGTGAACAAACCTCATCTATAATGGCCCTTGAGTGATCACTATGACTGGCCAGACACCCCAGGATATCCGCTCCCGGCGGGAATGGGAACATCCATTCGGCAAACGCTGTCCAAGACCTTAATGGAATGATTCCAGTTCCACTTCCACTCCATCGGTGAAGCATGAGTGTCGTGGCCGGTATAGCTTCAGTTTTTGCAGCTCCAAGCACAAGGCTCTTGTAACAGGATTCAAGCAACTTCTGCATGTCCATGACTAATGGCGAGTCATACCTATCACAGTGCGTCCGGATTGCTGAGAGGATTTGAAGATGCGCCCAACTCGATTCGACGAGCTTTTCCGGGATTGGCTGTTCTGGGGATGCCCATTGCACGTCGAGGCCGGCATTGGTCATTGCTACTTCTTCCGTCGGATCGGACAAGTATCTCCCAAGAGTAGCAACCTGAACAGCACACGATATGAGCAGGAAGAAGACAGGTGCAGGAGAGAGGAACTCGAAGCCACCCCCAAGGCGCTCTACTACAGGTAGGATCTATGTCGAGCGTATTAGTATTTCTGATCATGTTTTTTTTTTTTAATATAGACTAGCCTATTTTTACTAAAGTCAACATACCTCTCCGAGAAGCAACGAGTGACCCAGAACGTGTCTCAGTGTCTCATCGTTGAGGACGTCGGGTCTCAACATGATAGTGGACAGGTCCCTGCCTACATCTGTAACCTCCGGTTTAGCCTTATTCGAGAACGAATCATTCAAGCCCAGTGCAAAGCTGTTCGGAGTGGCTGAGGGAACTAAGAAGCTCTTACAAAGAATGATGAATAGTCCATGCATCCATATCATGGATTCCGCCTGATATAGAAACTCGACATCATCTAGCTTGAGCAAGTTGGTAGGAAGGAGGATATAAAACTCCTCAAGGCTATCATACGCGGCTCTCCAAGCTCGACTTCCTGGACGAGGCTCTTGAAGGACAAGACTCGTGATTCTATTAGAATGTGAGTTTAAGGATACCTTGAGTATGTCTGAGGATGCGGAACATGGTCCCAGGTAGAAAACCTTGGGCCGTACCTGATTAGTGGAGTGAATAGTTCTAAGAAGGACCCTCGCCGCGAGCCGACAAGAACGGAGGTTGGTTCACTTCCCTGTGACTCTCCCGATAGAGCGATCGGTGACCCGGGAAAGACTGTCTGTGAGATCGGAACGAAGTGGCCATAATGAAGTAGGCCAAGAACGCTACAGTCGCCGTCTCATTAGAAAACTTTGACAAGACGACAAGGGGACTATGCAATGTTGTAAATACCTTTCATGCAGAGCGAGGCCAAGAGAAGCTCTTAGATCGTAACCATTAGCAACCGTGGCGAAAGCTAGACTTCGTTAGGGACGACTTGCCGTTGTTCCAAGTCTCGAAGCCCCAGAGTGCGCGATTTTGGGACTTTGATAGCATCGGTGATGATAACTCGCGCAAGAGTGGCCCACCTTACGGACACATCCATATGCTTACATGTGAAGCACCAGGTGTAACTGAGGAAGAGTAACGACAGAGCGTCAGAGGCAGAGGCTTCGTATGGTGACAAAATGTGAGGAATTTGCGCCAACGAGCTCACCCGGAGCGACTCACTATCCAGCCTTGTTTGCTGGTGGTCTACTATGAGGGGGCTTTGCTGAAACAGATCCAATGCTACCGCTAGAAGGCTGGAGACCAAGGTGGAAGTAAGTGCGGTCTCAGGGTTTGCCAGAGCCCTGGGGGAGCTGCCGCTGGAGACACGAGAAGGCCTTGTGAGTGAGGATATGGATATCAGGGCGGCGTAGAAGCCATGACCATGAGTGAGAGAGGTCATGCGCTCCAGCAGGGTACTAGCGACTGTGGGAGTTAGATGTTGGGTTGAGACCTGGTCCAGTGAGCAGCTGATCAGGTCGGCGAACGAAGGCGAGCCAGTGTCAGGTGCTGGGGGCTGATTTGGATGCTCTAGCTTCCGAGGTCGACCCTTGGGCCGGATGGGCCTCACATTGGTGCACTCAAGGCCAAGACGTCTGCAGCGGCCGCACACCTCAGCCAGATCACACTGTGTCTTCTGCAGATGAGGATCAGAATGGAGGGCAACAGAGACAATGATTAGGCAGGCTACACACCAACCTGAAGCATCGGTCACAGCTGCGAGCACCCTGCTGTCTTGCTGACTGAGCTTCGGCCGACATGACTGCGTGGTGGGGAGAGATATAAAGAGAGGGGTTGGAGAGTAGGGCCATTTTACGCGGCTTTGTTCGGGCCTGCAAAACAACGGCTCACGTGGCGCCGGCCTTTTCGGCATCATAAAGGAATCCTTTGTCTTTCGCCACGGCCACCATCATACTTGAAGCTTCAGTCACAATACAACCATTTTGCCTACCTAGCTTTTCGTGACCTAAGAGGTCACCGTCGTGATAGACCATCTACTTAAACGAATTGTATTACGTGAGGTATATTCTCTTAAAGGCTATTACTACCTTTCTTTCTAGGCTCTAGCGTATTTATTTATTTTAAGTCTAATAAAATTAAAGCATTTTAAATAATTATTAAAAATTTTTATTTGGGCCGTGGGAGATCTTGTCGGCGCATCCCGTAAATATTTCATAAAGCCTCCTCTTAACGAGAAGCTTGAGGTGGATAAAGGGAGTATCTAACATCTATAGGCACGCATTCTCATGACCCGTGTTACTTTGCAAATGGCTCACGGCTCGATTGAAAAATTACAAGCCCTTTGGTTTGGACTACGTCCCCGTTAAGAATCAGAAAGACGGCAGTGAGGGCTGGCCGACGTGAGATTGGTGATCTCTTTCCTCTCTTCCAAGCCCAAGTCGACGGCAATACGTGCAAATTCTCCAGACAAGATGATCTTATCGCCCACGGTTACCCAGAATACGGCATCGTATTTAGACCCCCTCATTTAAGCGTACTCGACAGCGATCAGTGTTTTCCGATGCCACCCATACCGCAAAGAGCAAACGACCGAATAGAATCTTCATCTAGCATTCCAGCTGTTCTAGGTCCCGGCAAGAGATTTTCGTCAATGAGGCGGAGAACGACTTGTCCACCAAAAAACTCCCTTCTCTTTTTGTAGGTTCTCATGGAAAGAGAACGGAGGCGAGGGCTTCTGTTCTGGAGTTCAAATGTCGTGATTGGGTTGCCGCTACTTGAGAGCAACCGCTTGAAAAACACAAGTGATGTTCTTTGAGGTGGATCCAGACTGAGACACTTCAAAAGATGCTGCGTGTCCAGTTGGAGCCATGGTCGCTTGGCTTCTTATGTCATCGGGGATTTGACTTTGCATCCTTCCCATCTCTTGAGCGTCACGACTGCTAGCTGTGCAGACGTCAGTTTATGTGCGTCACAGAAAGGCGTCACGTCTCGGCGTACTGTGGAATCTGTCGTAAATTAGGTCTGGCGCATCCTTCAACACGAGCTGCAGAGCGTTTTCAAACATTTTGTAAAGTGTATCCCACTCGAACATTGCATACTTATGTCGTTATCGCTTTGGCCAACCCCTACGACGGTCTCATTTCGAGACACTATGGCACAACGGTCCTTGAAGACGATCTATTCCAAGAGGAATTAGTCAATCCAGCCTGCGGACAGTTGGGATCAGTACAACTCACGGGAACTTGTCGATGCTTAGGATACTTGGCGAATACTCCTTGATAGACTCGTGATACACTGTCTCGTGCACTGGCACGATTGGCACCTGGATTCCAAGTAGCTCCATGTTGTGGCAGAACTTTTCCAACTTGGTGTTGTCGCCAGCCGTCAGTGCACTTCTTAGAGGCGATGTCTTTTGGTGTGATCGCAAGATGAGTTCCAAAATGTTCAGACTCGCCCAGAGGTCGACGACAATTCAGGTGCCCCCCCCCCCTAAAAAAAAAAAAAACGCCAGAGATGTCTTCAATAGTATCAAGATGCCGGAAGAGGTACTCCTCAGTCAAAGACAAAGCGTTGAATCCAGTGAGCCCTAAGACTGCACCAAGGATTATGGCATATCCGTTTAAGGATGATGCCTCTGCGTCTGTCGCATATAAAGAAGAGCGGTTTTCTTCTGTGTATCATGGTCCTGAGTAACGACCTGAGCGCCCCTTGTCAAAGTGTGAGATATACCTCGCTTCCTGCGCAGAGCTTGTTAAGAGCATCCAGTAGCTCTACTCCCTTTATGCGGGGTTTTGTATTAGCGCGAGATTTATCCTCCTAAGATGTGCTTCTTTCCTTGTGGACTTGAAAGACCGTGGAGTCGAAGCTGGAGCGATTGAAGCAATGCGCAGGGGATTTCCAATTGGCGCACTGGGATCTCTTGATCTTCTATATCGTCATGAAACAAGCCACCATCCTTTACCAACATTGTGTGAGCTGTATTGGGCCGATGTCCAATAACGATATTACTGTAGATATCTGTTGTTTTGCTAACATGTTTCCTCTGATTTAATCAAGGGTTTCAGCAGTAGCGAGCGTTTGATAATAGGCTTCTATTTCCTGACAAGAGGGGGCAAATACTACCCAGAGACTTCAAGTTACAAAAGTCTCTTGTCTCAGAAAAAACGGAACATCAAAGACGCCGACGACCGCGATGCCAAGCTGCCAGGACATGCTGCCTGATAAACGTGGTGCCAATAGGCTGTGCCGACGAGGCGCACAAAGGGCGATGACGAATGCTTCGTATGCTCCACAGGGCCGATCACGCTATTCTGTCGAATCAATCACCAGCCAAAAATACACTTGCTGTGACTAAGCAGTGCTGATGGCTGTGAATGGTCCTCTTTTCTGGAGCCCACTGCAGCCAACACGAGAGTTGCTTCTTTTTATAGCAGCTGAACTGACAAAGCCGCGCCCGTGCTACCGCGACTGACGCAACACACAAGAATAGACGACATTTCATAAACATCTTTGTAAAAAATCGGCAGCCCGGTAGTCTGATCGTAGAAAGACGTTGCCGACCGTGGGTAAAGGGTGTTTTGTTGATAAGTGGCCGTCTCAAACACGATTCCGAACAGAGCACGCCCGCCCTTCAAAGCCTCCCTTCCGAGGCACCCGCACGAATACCTCTCGGTCAGGCACCAACATCCAACATGCGGATTCTTGCTGCGCTCGCCTTCCTGGCTTCGGCAAATATTCTTGCCGAGGCTCATGAGAGACGCATAGTATACCGGGATCCCTACCTCGCCCACGAGGCACCAGCGCAAGGGCTTGAGGAACGTTGGCGACAATGGATACGACGCAAAGACGCACCCACAAGCGCCGCTGGGTTGAGAAACTTTGCCAGGGCTTCAACCGACGATAAAGCAGAAAAGACCGAGTCGGCAGACGAGACGAAGAAATCAGACGACACAAAGGAAACCAAGAAAACCGAGGAGTCGGAAAAACCAACCGAAACAAAGAAAGAGTCAACAGCCAAGGAGACCAAGAAATCTACCGCCCCAGCATCTACTACTGCAGAACCATCTACTGAGGAACCGTCTTCCACGGAAGACCCTTCCACATCTACACAAGAATCGACCGAATCGACTGCCACCAGCACCTCAACCTCAACCTCAACCTCAGCCTCGACCACGAAACCCGGCGCCTCCTGCTTCAGCACCACCGTCCAGACCACCACAGTCTGCTCCACCAACAAGCATGCCGTGACTGTCACCTGCAGCCCTGCAACACTCACGTCCAGCACCTGTGCACCGGGCCTCATGTGCACCATCCACCCCGACTCTGGCGACGATGTCTGCATGAAGTTGCACAATGAAATCGGCACCGCGGGGATAACCCTGGCGAGTCTTTTTGGTTTGATCGGCGTCGTCTGCGTCGGCAGTCTGATTTTCATGTGTGTTAGGGATAAGAGGGAGGCGAAGCGGTACAGGAATCGGAAGATGAAGGTTCCTGGGACGAGTGAAAGCACCAGACTCTTGCCCCAGTCGAGCCCGTCCTGATCTTGCTAGGAGATTTGAGTTTGCCTTAATGACGGAGTGTGATGCGGTGGAAACTTGGAGTCGACTAATTATATGATGGTTGGTGGTTACAATGGATAGAATGGGTTTCCAATGTGTTTTCGGTGTACTTGTACGAATATAGGCAAGTCAGAATGCAATAATAGAGTTGGTCGGTTGCCTTGATAATTAGTGACTGCTAGGTAGGACTAGCACGAAGACCAAAGGCAAGTCGGCATGCAGCTTATGTCTAGAAGGGTCAAGGCTTACTAGCAATCTCTATTCGAAACCCTTGTTAAAGTCCAGATCCAAATCCTGCAACAGTGCTGTCCACTGAACATCCTCCAAGGCTGGCATCGCGGCTAGAAAGTCTGACCAATGCTGATGCGAATGTTCTTCCATCACCTCGCTCATCGCAATGTCGCTGAATTCAGGCGACGAGTTTTCTCCTGACATCGTGTCGATATGTGTACTCTGAGGTACAGGCCTTGGTGGCTCATCCACAAACACGTCCTTGCGTTCATCCTTGAGAGCCGTCATAAGCTCCTGCATGTTCTTCTCAATCCCCTTTATCAGACAATGCGCGTCTTTCTTAGATCTCTCCAACGTCTTATAAGCTGCCATCACCTTCTGTTTCTGAGCCTCAGCCTCTGGGGTATCCGGATTGAACGACACGTCTGCCGCCAAGGTGAGTGCCGCGGTGGTGACGTGCTGCAGAATAACCCAGGACCGTTCGGGCCTGAAGCTTGAGACTGCGCTGGCATCATCCATCATGCGTCGTAGCTCGAGTATTTTATATGCTGAAGAGACACTTGCGGTACGCGAGTAAGAATACTTTTGATTTAGCCCTGCTTCGAGGTGGTAAGGTCGGTGAAGCCGGCATACTCGGGCGTGCAGGCTGAAGTGAACTGTGATCCTTTGCCAGGTGAAATGGGGCCGCTCTTGGCAAATGCCCTGGCTTTGTTGAATGCTTTTTGGATCGAGTTGCAAGAACTCAGGTAGGGCTTTTAGGCAGTCTTGAAGCTTTTTATCCAGTGCTAAAATTACATTGTAGTCCGGCTCGGGGAATTCGTTGATTATCGGTGGCAGGGTGTCGACAATCTCACGGCATAGGTCGGCCAGCTTCAGCCGTTCCAGGTAGCAGGTCATGTCTGTAGGAGTCGAGGAGGGTAAATGGGGCACGGGGCCTGAGGGCGTCATCATTTCGTCGTCGACATTGCAAGGGTAGTGCACGTTCATGTGCCTTGGAACAAAGGTGTAGACGCCTTCTTGGGGTCTTCCTGAGAATGAGCCCAACCTAAAGAACAATGAGTTATTAGGGTTAAGCAGTAGAGGAGAGGGTATTCACCAATCTGAAGCTACCATACTCCACCATATCCGGCGCTGTACTTCAATCTCTATCTCATTGGCACCCTTCAGCCTCCGCTCTTTACGACTCGTAGGTGTGTCAAGCCGATGGAGGAGCATTGAATGAGACATCATACGACACCGAACGCCAAGTGTGAGCTGTTTCGTAGGGAATGAGTTATCCGAGTTGAGTACAACGTGGGCCAGAGTAGCAATGGCTGCCAAGGCTGTCGTCGATGGTGTCACTGGCTGATGAGTATTATCCAGTATAGACATGGCTAGGTGGGTATAAGTTTCAAAGGCCGACTTTGCATTTGCTTTGTTTGCATTCAAAGTTTGGACGAGTTTAGTTGTCCAAGCCAAGGCTGCGCCGGCAAAGATGCTCAGCATCATGAGAATATCCTCAAGCGGAGGCTCTCCCATCCCATCAAGTATGGCTTGATATGTCCTCTCCATCAAGGCACGCGCCGAAGGTATGTGGAGTACGCATAGAGTCCGATGGAGAGTTGAAGTGAAATGTTCAAAAAGTTCTCTGGCCTGGGTAAGCGGAGGGAGCTGGGCCATGAGGTGTGCCACATAGGCGGCGTGGGGTAAGGAGCTACTTGGCGCGGTATTTGGGGTGTGGAAGTTGAATGGGGTACCGTCTGTGTAAAATGGACCATGTTAATCTCATCCAGGACCGCTTGGGGTGTGCAAATCTCGTACGGGAGGCAAAAGTGGCCATCTCCGGCCTTGTTCTTGGCCATGGTGCAGCTTCTGGCGTGGAAAAGACAGTTTCTTCTAACCGACGAATTCGGTCAAGCACCTCTGATGGATGTCTTGAGTGCGTTAGTTAGTGACTTGTAGGGGTAGTCATAATGCTGAAATAAATAGGCTCACAGAGTTCCTGGGTCCGAGAGCGGGACTGACTGAACCGGAGGTGTCGACCCTGCAAGGCTGGAGCCGACGCTCGGCCCTAGAGAGCTTGTCGAATCATTATCCACAGACCGTTGAACAAATTGATACTGATCCGGATATTCGCAATGGATACTCCTCTGCGAGCAATTCGAACACGGGTGGTTGCGATCGCAACGGCGCTTTTTGTCCCGGCACGAGCGGCACGACAGAGGCGGCCGAGCCGGTCGAACCACCATCATCACGGGGGCTCCGGAATTGTTCCGCTTCATGGCTTGATCAGATCCGGAAAGGAAAATAGTGGTTTGTAACTATTGCTAAGCGGCGCAAAATGACTGGAAGATTGGACAAGGAGAGTATTAAGACTGGGAAAAGGAGAAAGGGGATAGCTGCGGACGTCCGCGGTTTCGTATACCCTTTCGAGTTAGCGCCTCCGGGCTAATTAAGCTTACGTAGGTGCCGACGATGCAAGTGACCCTGGTCAAGCATTGGTATCATAACTCTGCCACCTCAGAAGGATCAGAACCCTGGTTAAGCATATTACTTTAACTCGAAGGATTCGTAAATTGCTCGCAGGGGAAATGATTGCTTTCTATGTGGATCTACTTATGATCTACTTTTATATATCTAAACAGGCGTGCTAAAGATACTTTGGGCAAAGACATTCTAAGCTGCAACGTTGATTCTATCTAAGAGAAGCGTCAGCGTTTCATTGGTAGAAACGATTTGGACAAATCAAGGTATCATCAGCACCTCCTCATGATCACCGAGGTACGTAAGCCATTACCTGGCCGTTATACTTAGCGCTGAGCCACTGCAGATGCGTAATCATACCCATCTAAGCCTGGAACCACAACGGCGGACAGGTTTCCAGCGGTGTCGTAGAGTTGCTGAGCAGCGTAATCGGTGACACTTGCAGATACCGGCTGTCGTATATCCTCGAGCGCGACTCGCAGTCTGGTAGTCAGGGCCAGCCAGTCGTCTGGACCACTGATAGCTGGAAACCCACTGACAGAGGTCGTCGACGAGTTGATGGGCGGGTACGTATTCTCGGCGACCTTGTAAGCTGGGTACCCATCGAACATGGCTCCTCCGAGCTGAGTGGTTCCATTCAGCAGACCCCAGAGCTGTCGCAACTCGGGTTCGAATTGTCGAAGGCCTTCGGCACTCGAGTCCGTGACATTTGGCACTGGTCCATGGGGCGCAATGTAGACCCTCTCGATGGGAAGATCAGGAAACGAGCGAAGCAAGACTTGCGCCAGAGTATTCGACGAAATGACTACCCCGGCGGTTTCGCGTCCCAGCTGGCCATCGATAAGAACCATCATGTTCTTCCAATCAATATCGTACCGGTTGAATGACTGCCGAATCCGATATGATGTGTCCAACCCGGAGAGGAAGAAGGTGGCGATCATGATGTGGTTAATGGGGTAAGTCGCATTCAACTCGTTGCTGGTAGCCTCGAGGTAGTTTTCCCGTACCCACTTAGCAGTCAACTTTGTAGGGTCGTCGAGTGTAGCATTAATCAGCCGGATTGTCATCTCGCAGGTGTAGTCAATCATAGCTGCAATGCTGGCTTCACGCCCTTGGAAGGCATCCACCTGGAGCGCGCCTTTCCACAGACTCTCAGAGTTGGCGTTCCGTGTCGCCAGAGTTGTATTCAAGAGCTTTTTAGCATGATCCTTCCAGCTGCCAGAGTCTGGGTCAAGGGCACGTAGCTGGGCCAAAGTAGCCACAGCCGGTCCAAGGTGGGAAATCGCCGTGATCTCAATGAAACCCTTGGTTCCAAACCGGTTAGTCAGGTAAATGGGGTCATCTCCATTTCCAGGGTACAGAATAAAATCTGTGGATGTAGCTACGAGTAGAGGGTTGGTCTTCTGGGTCTCTAGCACGGCCTCCTTGTAGTCGTAGCCGATGCTGTTGTTGATGCTCGTGTACACCTGGAAGAGGCTCATGAACTCGGGGGAAATGTAGGTCGAGCTCTGGCGTTTTGTATGTGCTGGCGCATTGGCCGGGGTTATATCCTTGGTGGTATTCTTGGGCACGTTGTCTTGAACGACCCGGTAGATGTGCGAGTCTTGTCGGAAGCGGACATCTTTGGTCAGACTCTCGGTTACAATCAGGTAGGTCTCGCCCTTGACTGAAAACGTGGCAACGTCCGTGCCACCAAAGGTAGGAAACTCTGTTGCGACCTTCAGACCATCGTCGTCTACCCGATAAATGACAGAGGTGAGCGCTGTGTTGGGGTCGGTAGTATCTCCGGTGATGAACTTGACGTGTGCCAGATACTTGACACCTTCCTCCTCAATTAGAGTAAACTCTCTCCCTCCGGCACCAGCGAGTGTCTGGTACTGTTGAAAGATCTGGCCATTCCACTTGTATACCAAGCTGTCGGAAGCGATACGTGCGAATGCGAGGTATGCGTGGTTGTTGTTCTCGTAAAAGCTGAATCCTCGTCCGCCCGCACCATCGAGAGTCTGGAAGTGAACAAACCGATCCTGCTTCCACTCCAACACATATGAGGTCTCGACGTGGTCGGCGTAGGCGAGAAACTCGCGGCCATCCAAGGAGAAGTGAAGCCAGTTGTAGCCCATTTGAGACGGAACAGTCTGCAAGGACTTGAATTTGTCGCCATCCCACTCGTAGATGGTTGAGTTTGCGACACCTATTGTAGCTTTGATGGCGGGATCGACAAGGCCTTGAGCCAAGGCCAGGAAATGGCGTCCTCCAATATCGAAGTAGCGCCACTGCTTAGCCCCAAAGGTAGGAATGCATTGAAACTCGGCCATTTTATCCCCGCCCCATTCAAAGATACAAGACTCGAGGTTCGTGTTGTACGATGGATCGCTGCCGGAGCGTACGCTTGCAGTGGCCAGAAAGACTCGATCATCGATGGTGAAGAACTCGGCATCTTCGCCGCCAGGTACGTTGAGCTGTTGGATTTGCTGGAATTGGCTGGAGTTTTCGTTCGCTCGGTATAGCAACAAAGACACATCGCTATCACCAAGGTTCATGCCCGGCTCCCCGTTTGGGATGTCCTTGGCAAGTTGCGGGATAGCTAGGAGGTAACACGCTTTCGCAAAAAGAACCGCGGCGGCTCTCGCACCGTTGGTGGCGAGGCTTTGGGTAAGCTTTAGGGCAATCCCTGTTGTCATTGTTGCAGTGTTTAATTGTCTGAATGTGTTTCCGTCCCAAAAGCAGGTCTTAGACTCTTATATGCATCCTTCTATTTACCTCTGTCCATCCTTAACTGTGGAAACAGCCGGGCTAGACACCGCGGGCCAAGCCCGCGGCCTATGATCCTATCGTCATTTCCAACCGTGCCGACTGGAGAACGTGGAATTCGTCAGCACTCAAAACGTTATGCTTAGGATTCTCATGTTAATGAGGCTGACGACAGACGCTGCATTTTGCTCCGGGCATGAATCTGAAGTCCGCGGATGGTCTAACCCAATGGGTGCAGGATCTACGCTTTGCGGTGCGTCTCCAAACGTTGAGAAAGAGCAAAATACTCAGTTTGAAGAATATAAGGGAGCTAATATTTGACAAAAAGATATTCCAAATAAGATTGGTACTCGGATTCAAGCCCAAAGTTGATGCCGTGTTGGTTCGTGGTGATAGCTGGAGTGGCATAGGACAGCCGTACCCTGCAGATCTGAGAGGGGTTTGCAAAGTATTGGTCGAGATACAGATTGGCAGAATAGATGCGGCAGTTACCCCGGGATTTCAGATCTTACAGTTTTCATCGGACCGTATCCAGACCCTGGCTTTACTACCGCGGAGTCAAGTGTTGCGGCTATCCGATACGTGGAGAATAGGGTTGGGCTGAGATATCAAAACAATGTAATCAGCCAAGATAGCCCAAGAGAGTCCCCAGTGGAATCCCATGCCAATATCGCAGGTGAATCAGGCCAGTGACCGGGATAGCCTTCAGTGATGGCCCAGCCAACATCGAACCATCTTACGTACCATGCAACCATCAACCAACAACCAACCACCCTCGACACCCTTTTAGCTGGATCATCAGCACTAAACCTCGGTAATATCGCTTTCCCACGAGACATTACCGCGTTTCCACTCCTTCTTTTGATGACATTCTGCGATCGAAACATCTTGCCCTGGCTTCTGCGGATTCCTTGCAACATGACGGGCGACTTGGAGCTTCTTCCTGTATCAGCTTCCCCAGAACGCCCCCGCAGTCCGACGCAGCATGAAACATGTCTGGGTACAAGCCAAGACCAACAGATACAGTCAAATTTGCCCAGCGTGGCGCCCAACGACGCCAATGTCAACGAACTTCTAGATACAGAGCCATCACCACCTAAACCCAAAAAGACATTCTCGTTCTACATGTCTGTTTTAATGCTTGCCCTTGTGGCATTGACGGTATCTTGGGATTCGACTACCTTGGCAGTGGCCACGCCGGTATGTCCCCGACATTCTATATCGAGATCAATCCTTTCGGGCACATTCCCTTTGTCCAGCTTCCTTTTCGTCTTACGCCTCACGACTAATCGTGTAATTGAATCTATCAGACCATTACCAGTCGGCTTCATGGCACCACTCTACAGTCTTTCTGGGCCAGCATCGCTTTCATGCTGGGTGTTGTCGTGACACAGCCCATCTATTCCAGCGTGTCCAACGTACTGGGCCGCAAGTTCCCACTGTTGACTGCCACCGTGCTCTTCGCCTTGGGCTGCATCGTTTTTGCTCTGGCCAACAGCATGACCGTCGTCATCGTAGGCCGAGTTTTGCAGGGCCTAGGAGGAGGGGGTCTGGACGTTCTCCAAGCTGTCATCCTATCTGATATCACTACTCTCAAAGAGCGCCCTCTCTATTTGGGCATCATGTCCCTCGCCATTGCCATCGGGACACTCACCGGGCCCGTTGTGGGAGCGTTATTTGCCGAGCACGTCGACTGGCGATGGATCGGCTGGGTGTACATACCATTCACCGCAGCGATATTCTTGCTCACCTTGTTCTTCCTCCATTTGCGGCAGATAGAGCTCGGCTTGGGTGAGAAGCTTCGCCGCCTGGACTGGATCGGTATGGCGCTTTTCACTGTTGGTACTACTCTGTTTGCATTGTCGCTAAGTTGGGCCAATGATCTGTTCTCTTGGTCGTCCTGGCAAACTTTGGCTCCATTGATCATTGGGATAGCCCTGTTGGTGGTCTTTGCATTCTACGAGGCGAAGCCAGATGAACCAGTCATCCCACATCGACTCTTTGCAAACATAACCTTCGGGACGGCGCTTATGTCGGGCTTCCTGAATGGGATGATCATGTACTGTCTTACCCTCTACATCCCCTTGTTCTTTCAAGCCGTGTATCTCCAGGCGCCTCTCAATGCGGCAGTGTCAGCCCTTCCATTGGCCGTTGTGACCCTGGGATTTTGCTTCCTTGCATCTATCATAATGGAGAAAACTAGACGGTATCGTCTGCAACTGTGTCTAGGCTGGATCATCACGACCGTATTCCTGGGTTTGTGGAGCCGTGTAGGCAAAGACACCTCCAAAGCCGCTTCGTACACGTTCCAATCATTCCTCGGCGCCGGCATCGGCACAGTCTTCACCACTACGACGGTACAGCTGCAGGCCAGCGTGGAGCTCGTTGACGACATGGGTCTTGCGGCCGGGCTCCTTGTCTTCTTCCGTCTCTTCGGAGCACTCCTTGGTCAGACAATTGGCGCAACCGTGTTCAGCTCAGTCTTTCAAAAGAGCCTAGCAAGGTTCGACCCGCTTCCGGATTCACTCAGCAGTCTGCAGGAGCCAAGCCAGGCGATCGGGTTTATCCACTCTCTCGGCACACTTGACCTGCCGGACGAGGTCATGGGTCAGCTTATAGAAGTCTACCAGCAGCCATTCGAAACCATCTGGATAGTAATGGCGTGTTTTTCATGCGCCGGCGTGCTGGCATCGTTTCTGACTAAGGAACTTAGCTTAGAGAGGGAAGATGTCGGAAGGCAGGGGTTTCAAGGGAGGTAGCATAGGTGTGATGACTGGAGCTACGCGGGCTTACGTGCTTTGCGCGCGTCACTAAGCGCGGTTACCAAACGGGCAAAACCCGCCGCTCATCTGAAATGGTGGTAAGACTGACCCAGTGGGATATAACAACCAATCATTGAATCTTGGATACGCAGTCTGACCAGTCGGTCAAACGCTATGAACGCCACTTTGGTCATCCAACTGCCAACTACAAAACCAACCGAGGCTGCCGATCGTGTCGCGCTCAATAAGTTGTAAACCGCATTCCCTCCGCATCTTTACGCTGCTGATGAAAATGGACCAATTCCAGAACCTCACTGTCGACCGTCTGGGGTTGTCTGCAGCCCATGCCCATATCATCCCATTTGCAATGATATGGGTTGTCTTTGGCATTGGCTTCTGGCTATCTCATATTATACAACGGACCTCGTCAGCCAGCTTCGCCAAGGCGCGCCATTTCAACCGAGCTATTCTCCTCAGTCATACTGTTATCTCTCTCGCCGAAGCCGTAATATTTTACGCCCAACTTTGGAACCTCGGCCATGACCCAAACCCGACTACTCTCGACCTCATCCTAAGCATCGCCCAGTCTCTCACAAGCCTCTACCTGACTGCGAGAGCTCGACTTGAATCCAAGCCCAAGATTCCAGCCACCTATGCGACGTTCCAATGCATGGCCTTTCAACGACTGCTCGCCTCTAGCCTTGCAATCTACCTAGGCTCGACGGAATGGCACAGAGCAAGTATCAAGCTCCTCAACAACTTTATTTGGGCTCGGTTTTTTATCTTCTACTCCAAGAACTATCTGGCAGGGTTCCAGACGCATGTCAATCGCTTTGCAGGTAGTATCATTGCTTGTCATCTCCTGGGCATGTATGAGGGAGACTACCCGCACGGGATAGCCATCTATGTGGCGCTCATGATAGTCCTTCTAGGCTTTGACCAATGGGCTCAACAATATGACAAGTAGGTGCACAAGATGTACGATCTGCGACGAACAGGACTGACATGAACAGTTCCTTGACTAGAGCTTTCAAGGAGATGGGGTTTATTAGCAGGCGAGCCGAACAGCCAAGTACTGAGTCGGAAAAGGCGAAAGTAGGCTAAACCCAAGAATAACAAAGCAATACCACGGTGCCTGGCTCTTGGGTTGCCGTTCTAGCCGTCCCAATTGGAATCGACTCCCACTGTATTATTATTGGAACTAGAGGTACACGCCGTCATATGGGTGCACTTTGACAAAGACTGTCCACGTCGCCGACATTAGTGCTGATCAAACCTTTCTTTGAGTGCAGCTATACCGTTTTGCAAACATTCTGCATAGGTGGCTAGATTCGTGGGGTTTTATTGGTACGAGATGAACACATGATAGATGGATTCTATTTGCAGATAGTTCTGTTGGTCACTCTCAAAAGCAGGCTGTGGCGGATGACCCAATAAGAAGTCACATATACACCGAGATATTGTTGCACATTTGAAAGCTCCCTTCTGCCGATGCGGCTCGCCGATCCAATTCCCATTGAGGCCCAACACCTGTACCACACCGACTTGCGTGTCCCACGCTCAGCGGCATCTGCGTCCCGTGCCTAAGTCATGAAGACGGTTTGAGGTAGGCTGGCTATTCTCTCACCTCAATGGTGGGTGCGTTGCGGTGCGTTGTTTTGTAATAAATATTTAAGGCGAGACTTCAATCCCACCGTATGCTTTTCTTCTGTAGCACCTCCTTCAAGCAGGTCACAGGGTATCGAAGCAATGAGTGACGCAATGCCTGAACGATATTGTCCACCTCGCAGAACCCAGTCAACAAGCCCTAATCTTCTACACCAGTTAAAGCCATCTTCTCTATCCGGGATCCCTATCCCGAAAAATGGTTCCGCCCGTACTGCTCAAGTCATCTCGTCGGGGCCAAATGCTGGGATGCTCAAGAGAACAACGCCCCAAGCCACACCTGGGCCTTCACGTGTCCCCCTGTCAAGCCCAAGTTCAAGGTCAAGCTTGTCAACCGAGACAGGTGCACCTCCGTCTTTTCAAGAGTCTCCTCCGTCTGAAAGGATATCGACGGAAGGGAAAGGCAAGGGTACCCAAAAGTCTCTCTTTGACGAGTTGCTCGATCGGGTAGACTCGCTCCAGACGGAGGTGGAATGGCTGCGAGCTCGAATGGAATTCCTCGAGCAATCCGAGACCGCAGACGGCAGTCGTTCTCAGCAGCTCGGAATGAATGATCATACGGGGCAGCAGATGGACCTCCGCGGAAACCAGTCTCCGCCACAGCACAACGAAGGGAATAGCCTCACCCAGCCGCAAAACGCCCGTTCGTTTCCAGAGCTAGAGGAGAGTGGACAGGATGCTCAGCTGCAATCGCCAATCGTTTCATCGGAACAATCACCTGAAGCGAACGACAGACTAATGCCGGCGAATTTGGGCGGAGTCGACGGTGTTCTTCAAGTCCCCGACCAAGCTAGCGAGGCCGGCACAAAGATAGCCGAGTTGGAGCGACGGTTAGAGGAAGAAATAGCGGAAAGGGAAGACGTTCAAAGGCTGTGGGACAATACCAATGAATCTTACGCCGTTAATATGGAGAATATTTGCAAGAAAGCTGAGGAGTGGCAAGACCTGAATACGGAGCAGGAGAAAGAAATTAAACGGTTGAAAGAGGAACTACGAACGGCAAATGACAGGGCCGAACTATTTCGCCAGGAAAGGAACAACATAGAAGCTCAACTCACCACGGAGACGGAATGGAGCGCATCTCTTGGAAACGAAATTCAACAATTGGGAGGCCAGGTGAGCAACCTGGGAAATATCGAGAGCCAGTACCGAAGCCTCCGTACACGCTATCGACAACAGGTGATAGGGAGTCATCGACTGCGAAGAGAGCTCTGTTCCGCGAGGATCGCCAGACTCAATCTGCAACGCCGGCGGAATCAACTGCAAGTTCAAGTTGAAGGATCCCGAGCTGAAGCAGAGACTTTGCGACTGGAAAATCAGCAACTACAGGACGAGATCACTGTCGCCAGAAATCAAGTACAATGTCTCCAAGTGCAAAACCAAAACTTGGTAACCACCCTCGCATCATGGACGAATGATCTGATACCCAACATTCTTTTTCTTGTCAGTCGGCCAAGCTCAACATTGGTCCCTTCCAGTGAAGATCAACAACAGAGTCAAGAAAATCACCAGGATGAACGACGAGTGGTCACCTTTCTGCCCGAACCCCGGGACCCTCTAAGCGTCCCTGTGGAGTCTCTGGGCGGCCCAGAAGGAAGTACTCTTCGACCACCGCCGGTGAATCGTGATTTAAGGAGGAGACACAGGCGTAAGCGGCGGCACAGACCAGGCCACGACCGCGAAGCTGGGGCTGGGCCGTCGAGAGCAGCGGTTGTTCGTGAAAAGGGTCAGAGGTTAGTTTCTTCCAATAACCCAATCCAGTCGCAATCCCATTTCTGATGATGACATGGAACAGACGTGTCCGTTATAGAGACGGACGGGGCCGTGTTCGGCATATCACACCAAGGTCGAGCCATCCGCTTCTGGACATTGTACTGCGGGCGTGCGGCTGGGCTATGAACTTGGAGAGGAATTACTAGTGGTGGGATGGCAGATGAAATTGTGTGAGGGTGGTGCTAGGAAAGAGATTGGCAGATTGAGGTATATTATTAATCCATCAAGAGCACAAGAGAGTGTACGAAATTCATATATAAAATGACTTATAGAACTTACCTACATCCTTTACGCCGCCTTCTTTGCCCCCACCATTTTATTCATTACCAGATGCTCGATTGCGGCATAAATTGTACATAGCCTCACAAAGGGTCAGAAGCATCAGCTGTTGGGCATCAATATGCAATGTGCGGAGTTTTCCCCAGTCGGCTGCAGAATGATCTTACTAAGAGCCGCAGAGCATGCAAAGTCAGCAACAGTACAAAATTGCGGCTGAGACGGCAGCGCCTGAACCGGTGGACATTCATCAATCTTCCCCCACTAGAATCTCCATCTAGAATGGTGCCTGTCTCGCCGCTAGACACACTTGGTTGCCATGAAGTTTCATCCCTTCCTGAAGTCATTTTCCATCTCGTCAGAACCATCGGCGACTAGGGAGCTTCCGATCGATCAGCCCGATGACGTTCCGCTCGGTTTAACGGTTCTGTATCCGAAAAGTGGCAGTGACGCGGAGGCCTTGGTTGAGCAAGTTGCTGCTACCGCCCTTGATAGCCAGATCTCTAACCTCCAGTAGTATTGTCACGATCCATGGCCTATCAGGCCACCCGAGGAAAACATGGACAAATTCCCAGACGAGTCACTATTGGCCATTGAAATCCCTCCCAGAGGATATTCCCCTTTCGAGAATCATGGCATTTGGATACAACACCAAAGCTACGCCGTTGAACAAGAGCACTGCAATCATCTCCGACATTGCCAAGTCTCTGCTTAGCCACCTGATCAATAAGAGGCAAACTGAAAAGGCGAGCAACCTCTCTTGAGAGGAGGAAATCATCAACGTATTGACCTGAGTATAGCAAAAAGTCCGACCGATGATCTTTGTCGCTCATTCGCTGGGCGGAATCGTACTCAAGGAGGTAGGCTCGCACGTCTTTGTCAGGATGAATAGGTGCTGAATGTATTGCAAGTTTCTCCATGTTGCTTCCAATAGCGGAAATAAAGCCATCGCTGACAATGTCTGTGGTATCATGTTTCTCGGCACCCCTCACAAAGGCAGTGAATTAGCCAGCTATTTAAACGTGCTCAACATGGTCACCAAATCACTCTTCCGCCGTCCACCCGATGTGATCATACAGGACTTGGCAACAAACAGTCGCCATCTTCTGGAGTTGGATCAGCTGCTAAGGTTCACGCTCGGCAAAATCGACATTTACAGCTTCTATGAACTAAAGCCAATGCGGTCTCTGAAGAATCCGGTACGTTGACTCTAAGTGACTTCTAGCTAGTAGAGGGCGCTGACGAGTTGCAGGTAGTGGAAAGGCATTCGGCTTTGCTCAATATTCCTAGCGAGATCGAGCAGATTGGTCTCGACGCGGATCATCGACAGATGTGCAAGCCCGTGGATCGAAACGATTTCATCTACGAGACGATTGTCCGGGGCATCAACCAAATCATGCACAAGCAGCAAAACAGACGTGAGTGTCTCGTGAACCTTGAGTAGTACGGTCTAGCTGACTGACGGCGTGTAGTTCAATTCTCGAATGAGCTGATGAGAATGACTCAAAACTTTGCTAACAAACAGTTGGAGCAAATTTCAGCGCTCGCTACCTTTCAAGACATCCAACGGCAACCTACCGAAACCATCTTCATTCAGGCCAGCGTCACCACAACGCGAGGTGCTGACCTAACTCTCCAACCGGATACTTTTGATGACGTCTTGAAGGATCCTTCCGGTCCAGAGGCCAAGAAATACTTTGCCACCTTGCAGAACCTCTTTGATCGTGCGGAATCCCTCAACAAGATGCTGCGCTTTGCTGAACGACAGAGCGAACAATTGAAGGCAGACGCTGCCAAGACTCACTGGGAAGCTCAACAGAAAGCTGACAAGCAGAAGATCGCGGACCTGATGGCTGAGAACCAACGGCTCAAGGAGCAATTACGAGCCGCAAGGCTCGCAGCAGAATCTCCCACGATAGCAATGCCTCCCAAAGCACCCATCTTCCAGGCAAGGCGGAGTCGCAGAGACTCGTTTGACATCGAGTACCGGAGATTAAGGCTTGTCGAAGCGCATGCCTTTGCTGAGGAAGAGCAAAAGGCCAATAACATCTGGGAGGAGCAAAAGTACATCCCAGTCGTGACAGAAGCAGCAGCTGCATCAGTCATTGATGAGGCGACCATCAATGAATACCGGAGGGCCAAACGCGATGATATTAGCCATTGGCCGAGGAGAGACGAAGTTCAAGAGCAAGCAGACCGGTACTACCGGGAATCCATCGTGGCTCGAAGGACTGCTTGTAATCAGAATCGTTCCCCTGAGCGCTCTGTAGTGGACAAGTGGCGAGATGAAGACGGTGCCCGCCATATTTTCGTCGTCATCCTCTCACAAGCTAGAAAGCATGATAGCGCACACAGGATTGACATGTTCGATAGTTCGAACGCGGACGTGGTGTTTGAGCACAAGGTTCCCCCTCATGAGGAAGATCAGTTCCTTATCTCGCCAACCATCAGGGCAGGAGTCCTCCAGTCAAGAGATTCGTCACTGGAGCGAGAGCAACTGATCCTAAACTTGGTTTACCCCACTCCAGTTCAAAGCCGCGACCCATCGCCAAACTCGCCCAGACAAGAAGCATCAAAGGACTATGAGCTAAAAATATTGGAGGTTGATATGAATGGCGATGCCATCGAAGACACCAAGAGCTCCGAGAAGGGCTTCGAGGCTCAGAAGAGGCTTGAGATCGAGAGTCCAGGTATTGAAAGCGGAGTCGACAACTACCTTCCCTCTCAGCCATCCGAGAAGCTGAGGCAACGAAGAAGCCAGGCCAGTCGATGGGGTATTCTTGCTGCTACAATTGCTGCCACTTCCGGGAAAGCCGCACACGGCCTTCCCACCGCTTCCGAGGATGAGTCTTCCATCGACTCCTCCTCCGAGAGCATCCAGGGACCGCAAGATTCCCTGGCTTATGGGGCGACCGCCACAGAGCCTTCATTCCTGGCTTCCAGACCAAACGTGAAGCGGAGACCCCGTCGTTACAAAGTTGGTACGCGGTTTTCCGCCACCGCTCTGACGGACTCGGAGTCTGACTGGCTCGGTTATGATCGGAATCTCTGTTATGGCGAATGTAAGCCCCCTTTCCGCGTCAAGGACTACCATACTGACAACACAGGGTGTGAGGAACCCGACGCCGAACCCGACGCCGAACCTCCCCAAGGCTTCACCAAAATAGACGCGAACCCGCCCGAGTTAGAATCCTTGACGCAATCAGTAGAGATTCCGGATACTTCCCAGAGCAAAAAGAGAAAGAAAAAGAAGAAAAAGGGGAAGGCCGCCGCTCCGGAGCACCCAGAGTCCTCGGACGGTTCTGTTCACAATGGGGCCGGGAAGCAAGCAGAGAAGAGACCCGTCTCTGAAGAGGAGGAACTAATTCAAACCCGGATCAAGTCCGAAGAAATTCTAAGATCGCTGCGGATCGCACTTGGGCATGGACAACCGGTTCTTGAGAGTCAAGCGGACACCTCGGATCGAGATTGCGCAGGTGACAGCGACGGGGGATCTGAATACAGCAACGAGAGCGAGGATAATGAGAAAACGGGATCAAGATGAAGAATGGAAATTTATATACTAAAGAGCACTTAGCGAGCATAATGCATGAAAGCCAGTTATCAGGATGGCTAGTACTGTCGCCCGCGAGGATGGATACTATCTGAAGTGCGCGACGGGTAGTAGCTCTCTGATATGCGTGGCTGCCGGCAGCTTGCCTTCACTATCACAAAGAACACAGCTCTTTCCACATCTCTAGCATCATAATAAACCCGATGCTAACACGATTGTATCAACTATCAATCGGCTCTTTCTAATGCGTAAAGGCATCGTCTTATGACGCACGTGATTCTTCACGTGCCTTGGACCCTGTTGCGGATCCTTGCTCCTTGGACTTTGGGGTCCGCGACGAGGTCAGCCCGACCTAGAGAATACCATCACCTCACCTTGACCTCAATTCAACCTTCACCACACCCGACCAAACGATAGCAAATTAGCTATCACTTCCAAGCTACCGCCTTCTTGAAACCTGTTAGTCCGCGGTTCTAGATGGCCTAGCACTGGACTGAGCCTGTCAGGTCGACAAGATCCCATAAGGCTGGAAACACCTCAGGGCCTGGTCGCGGTGTCAGCGTCGTAAGCACTTCGCTCACAGAATTTCACCCGTTTCCAATTCTACCGGAGCCACCCATATCTTAAATCATATCGCTCAGCGTTTCTATTATCTCCAATCTCTATTCTTCGCCTAGTTTCTCATCCTCGAGTTCGACAAATCAAATCGCACCCAAAACGAAAATGCGCCTGTTGAATGCACGCACCCGCGACATTGAGGAATTCATGGATCATGAAATCCCCAAATATGCCATTCTTTCCCATAGGTGGACCGAGGAAGAAGTCACCTTTCAGGACATGCAGGGACCAGGAGCCAGTCAGAAGCTGGGGTACGCCAAAATCAAGCACACGTGCTACCTTGCTCTCCTGGATGGCCTAGACTATGCCTGGATTGATACTTGTTGCATCGACAAAACCAGCAGTGAAGAGCTATCCGAGGCTATCAACTCTATGATGAGTTGGTATCAGCGCTCCGAAGTATGCTACACCTACTTGATGGATGTACCACCAGGGACCGATCTTGACCTGCCGGGATCTGCCTTCGAGACGAGCGTCTGGTTCACACGCGGATGGACACTTCAAGAACTCCTAGCACCATCATGCCTAGTCTTCCTTGCAAACGACTGGTCAGTTCTTGCTACCCGAGATAAATTGGCGAATCTGGTCAGTAAAATTACTGGCATAGACGAATCCTTTTTGTCACGCCGAGCTGCGGAACCAGTAGGAGGGAACACTCCAGGCAACGCCACTCGATCAAGCGACATCAGCCTGAGGTCTACGCTCAACTCAGCAAGCATTGCTGAAAGAATGAGCTGGGCGTCGAAACGCGAAACAACTCGATTGGAAGACACGGCGTATTGTCTACTAGGCATATTCGGTATCAACATGCCCCTGCTCTATGGCGAGGGAAACAACGCGTTTCTGAGATTACAGGAGGAGATCATGAGACACTCAGATGACCAGTCATTGCTGTCTTGGAATTTCCAAGAAGACGACCCGCAAGAGGCAGGTGTTTTGGCCACCTCGCCAGCTGCATTTGCAAGATGCAGGCATATCGTTCCCTGCGATGTGGGCATGCCCACTCCGCCCTTCTCGATAACCAACAAGGGCCTCCGCATCGACGTCCCGCTCTCCAATGGCGATGACCTGTATGGGCTGCTGCAATGCAGACACAAACGAGACCCTACAACCATGCTCGCTGTCCCACTCAGTCGCAAGCGAGATAATCTCTACCTACGGTCCAAGGGGGATACACGCTTTGTGAATTATCAGCTATGGTCAGAGTGGCAATCTCGTTCAATTTACCTAATCCCAAACCTTGCTTTCGCCAACAGCGTGGAACAAGTCCCGATCTATACCGTGTTTCTGAGGGATATTCCGACGGGGTTTCATATCGCCGCAGTCTATCCCCCGACACACCATCGCGAACCTGACTCTAGGATTGTGATGAAGGGTGGTTTTAACGGTGATATTAAGAGCAGTGTTATGGTTCTCTTGAAGAACGCAGATGACCGCGTGGAACCTCTGATTCTATACATTCGTGTGTGGGAGGGGGATTCCTATCTCACCGGGGATAGTAGACAAGAGTTTAACCTGACTACATCTTGCGTCTTCATCCGCTCCCCCGATGGCTACGACTGGCCTTTGGCGAGTTTATGGCAACATCACAAGGACGAATCTTATCGTCACCCTTTCCTGGAGACGCCTGAAGGCGTATACAATACGAAATCCAGCCGTGAGAGCTATTTCGGAAAAACACTCTTCTGTATCGAGGTCACGCAAGGAGAGTTCTTTGACCCAAGCCAGATCCTCAACGTTCTGCGTGTCGACTGGAACGGCCACCCAGCCTTGCCGGCGCTCCGTGAGGACTGGCTACGGTCCGTGCGGGACTGTTTCGCTCATGTTCGCAGGAAGGTTTACGCCGTACTTCGATTCCTTGGTTTTTCCCCTTGGATGTTTGCATTCTTTGTTGAGTTCTTAGTTGGGCGAGTTTTCAGATACTTAACGGTCGGGATGAAACACGTTTGGAAGCACTGGGTTCGGTATACGATCGTGAGCGGACTACTTTATGCGTCTCGCTATACGCAAGGACCTCGGCAAATGGCCCGTATTCTCACCAAAGTGCCTAGAATCTCTTTGCTGCCCAGGATCTTGCATGGTCTACGCCGCTACAGCGTCGACGCCCTGGTCTTATACCTTTGCTGCAAGATGCTTCCCTCGGAAGTTTTGACGGCCCTTATTAGAACAAATCAAGTACACTAAGAACAGGATATAAACTTGGAACTACCATAGGGCACTAGGAATCTACAACAGGTTTGAACAGATGCGAGTGGCTGAGCTTCTGCCACCGGCCCATGTATGAGGTTTAGGCTACGTTGCGAATTATCAACTGGATTGACGAGGTTCAACAGCTAGGATGAATGCATGGCGGCCCTTAAAACCGCACTGTCAAACTTTTGATTTCGTCCGTAGGTTTGTCCGAATGCCCATGAAAACCGCGTGTTGTTTCAATGACGGTCGATTCATACGTAATGAACCTTGATGAAATTGAGTAAAAGCTCCTGGTGATGCACTCACAGAGTAGGTCCACCTTTCGGGACCGTCTATATAGCTTTGACATATTAGTTAGGAAGTGGTATATAATAACTAGGTATTTCGGGTAATTGCCCTATCTGACTTTGATAGAAGCCTAATCCTCCTCTGATTAAGGTGCTTTGAAAGCTAAGATAGCAGAACCAGATTCACCGAACAGAACTGTTCTAACTGCTGTAAAGAGAAGCGCAAAGCCCATTATAAAGAGCAACCCATCGGCCCAACTCCTAAAGATCTCAGTCGCGCACATCTGCCTCAAAGGCGCAGCCTAATTTTCACCACCGCTCCTCATTACCTGGTCAAACAAGCGCTCGAGTTCTTCGTCCTCTGCTAGAGCCCTCGTCCAAGTTTGCTTATTCTCACGTGTATGTCGCTCGGAAGGCCGCTCAGACCAGGGCCCCAAGTACGAGGCGTTCTCGACTGCGTAATCGAGGTATCCCCAAATGCGATTCACGCTCAGATCCGCCAGCAGCTCCTCCGCCGTCCGGCCCGAGCCCCCCGACCCGCGTGCCTGACGTTTCATCATGTCCTTAATCTCGCCCTCCGAGTCTCGCGCCGCGCACGCGCGCGCATCGTTCAGTATGTCCAGGACGCCTTCTGTCTCCCACCATGCGGCGTATGAGTTCTGCATCGCAAGGGCCATTTCTTCCCAGGAGCCTGTTGAGTATGTCTCAGGTCTGTCGCAGAGTGGTTCGTCTGGGTCGAAGAGGAGGAACATGAAGTTGTGGTTGGCGTTGACCAGGGTTGCGCCAAGCTGGCGGGTCTGTTTCAAGAGCTTCGTCTCTGTTCTAGAAAGGGAATCGGGAGATTCTTTCTGGATCTTGGTGGAGAGAGGACTCCGGACTACCGACAGCTCGATTGACTCCCAAAGCTCCACGGGGAGACGGCGTGAGGCAAGGATCTTGCGCGTTATTTTCAGGTGGCAAATGTCAACGAGGAGCTTCAGCTTAAGCAGCAGAACAGCAACGACGTGATTCAAGGTCGGGTATTCGTCGAAAAAATACGGATCCTCGAGGACGTCAGCCCCATGGATGTCGAGGTGTGGCAAGGTCACGTCGCCCCAGTCGTAGTGCCCGTCTGGGTCACACGTCGCCCACCACTTCACGAAATCATAGCACTCCTGGTCGAGATCCAGTCGCAGCATCATGGCTGGAACCTTGTCCCGCAGCCCCATGTTGTCGCTCCGGCAGAGTCTCAGCATATCCTGCATGTGACTGAGGGCCTCCTGGACGCCGTCGAACGTGCCTAGCAGACACAGATGATCCGCTAGAGCGAATCGCGCGCGCATGTAATCGCGTGTGCTCATGATGCCCCAAAAGTGGCCGACATGGGTCTCAAAGGCGTTGGCGGGGATCGCGAAGTCCGGCGTGGCATTGCGGACGCTGTGGTCTTCCTCAGCGAGCTTGGCGCGTGCTTTCCTTATTTTGGTGCAGGCAGATTTGTGCTCGGAACGGTCGGCTATCTGGTGTTCGCGGCTACAGTATCGGACCGCGCGACAGGCGCTGCACCGGAGAAGGTGCGGGCCCGTTGCTGAGCATTGCGGGCAACGATAACACAGGGGCCCGACTGGACCTTTGTATGCGCTGGCCATGTTGCGTGCCGCAGGTTCCCTTATAGAGTACAGAGACGTCACAGGATGATGAAGGATGAAAGGCGGTGTGTGTTGATTGAAGAACCGACTGAACAGACAAAATAAGCTGGTGTTATAGCCGCCGCGGGATCGGATATATGATGTCTCCGATTTCCACCAAACTCAAATTTATTAGAGTTTCGGCGTATAGAAATCCTAATCCGCCCAGCAAATGAAATCCCTGGAATAATTAATAAGACTCAGTCACAACACAACTACTGTAGCCGTCAAATTCGGCTTCTTATCTAGGTACTGGCACATTGATGGTTGAATTGGGTCCCGTTTCCGATTTTAGCCCAATTACGGCCTTTAGGTTTCTGCCCTCATTTTGGCGCCCAAAATGGACCCCGTTTCTATATACTATGTACATCACGTCTTCTTGTGACTTATGCTAGGTTTGAGGGCAAGCTTATGCTCCCTCGGCAGAGTGCTGCAGCTCTATAAACAGCCCGCAAAGGCCCGAGTACACTCATTCGATTACTAAATTTTCCCAGCCCGTAGATGATCTAAGACGCTACCAGCTGAATATGATGGAGCGGAAAGTTAATCAACTCACTCGGTAGAACGAAACAAACATGTAGTATAAGATTGCGCGGCTAAGCTCAATTAAGCTAAAGAGGGACTAAAACTATCGGGCATTGAAGGCTTGTTGAAGCTCAACGAATGTGTAAGACCCTCGGCAGAGAAAGGAGGGAAAACGCAAGAAAGCTAGTTCCTTGAAAATATGTCGGCACTGGGCCTAAAGAAGAGAAAGATAGATGGTAGATGACCGTCCGTTAAGTAGATGACTGACCCGGGCCCTCGGCGCCATATTTCTTTCCACGGGTGGCAATATAGACAGGCTTGTACGAGGAGTACTCGGGAGGCAGAGTGCGAAACTCAGGGTGGTCGATGACCTTCTGGGGCAGGTTGGCTACGGCGTTCTTTGGCAGGGCTTCCAAAGCGATAGGCCGCATAGCAGCCATGGCAACGATGTCAGCCTGCTGCTTCTGCTCGGCCTCAGGGTGAGTGTATATCGGCTGTCCGCTGCCCTTCCAGACCGAAATCTTGGTAGCCGGGAACTTGTCCTCGGGGACAGGATGGCCTCCATGCTGGACGAACTTCCAGCGCAGATGCAGTCTGAGATAGTCATCCACCTCAGCCTCCGTGAAGTTTTCGATGGGATGATCATTGCCCTGGTCGAAGATGTGGTTGAGAATGGAAATGGTGATGGGTATCTGGCTCAGGGAAAGGACCTTGTCCTCGGCCTGGCGCTTGCAGTTCTGACAGCCTCCCTCAGTATCGGAGAAGCTTCCGGTAAAGGTAAAAACCTGGCCGATGTAGTTTTCCGTGACGAAGCGTGTCATGTTCTTGTCTGGAGTGCCACCTAGGTAGAAGTCGATGGAGTACGAAGTCCCACCTAGCGCGTAGCGATCATACACAACGTTGATGATGTAGTCGTCAAAAGGCTTGCCGCGGTCCTCAGGGAGGCCCTTGGGGGTCTCGATGCCTTGGATCGATCTGATCTTGCCGACAACGTGTCCAGCTCCGGGGTAGGTGAGGTTAACATAGGCCAGGAGGTCCGTCTTGTAGTGATCCTCGTTCAAACGGTTTTCGGGCGTCACCGCTTCAGGTTTGGGGACAAGGTCGTCGTACTGGTAGCCGAGCTTGGTCCAATTTCGGCAGTCATCTGAAGTCCAATAATCCTTCTTGTTATCCCATTTGTGAAAGGGCTTGAGAGGTTCAGTGGGTGTGGTGTCAGCTTCCGGGGTCGCACCCGGTTTGGTGATCGGGAAGTCGCTGGCTTTCTTGTCCCACCAAAGATCCCAGTTCAAGGCTTGCCACATGGCCAGCAGGTGATCGATTTGACTAACGTTGTTAGCTGGTATGTTAAATCGCTGTCGTTACTCGGCAAAGTACGAACCAGTGATGGAGCCAGAAGATGGGATCAAAGGCAGCCACAGGGACATCTGACATGTGGCCTAGGCCAGCGTCGAAGGAACCTCCGCCAGTAACATTCTATCGTCTGGAATCAGTATATACTCCACTTGACAACAATGGATAACCCACATGTACGATGTTGTGGATGGACTCAAGAGACAAGAAACCGTGCACATCGCGGTTTTCAGCCCTCCACTTTGTTGCTGCAAAGATGCCCCATGAGGCGGTGAAGCCTTTGGTCATCATGCGGTTGACCTTGTCAGACAGATTTCCAGGGTTGTACCTGGCCCAAGTAAGGCCATTCTTGTCGATGAGTCCGGATCCGAAAAACTGGTTGGCGGCGGTAAAGTTGTTGGGGCCATCGAGGCCAGTGTACTTGTTTGTCTTTCCGGGCTTGATCTGGATGCCCCAGCGCGATGTGCTGTTTGCGAGACTCCACTATAGAAGTTAGGATCTGGTTGGTTCAAGGGTAAGGAGCTACTTACAGGGAGAACTTGGTTGTTGGCCGGCTTCGAGGTCAGAAGCTTACCCCCGGTCTCGCTTGGATCAGGGACATTGTCAGGAATGTTGTACTTCTCTTTGCCCTTTGGCATTTTACCAAAAGGTCTGGGCTCTCCAGTGTCCTCGTACGCCTCCGGGTTGTCGAAACCATAAAGCGGATTGGGGTATTCGTTTTTGTCTGGGTACTTGTCCTCCACGCTCTTGGGAGGGTAGATTTTGACCGTGTTTACCGTCAGGACCTCTGGGAGAGAAAAGCTCTCGGTATACAGCTGCTTGCGAGCCCAATCCCAGTACGGTAGGCGCCAATTGTCGGCTGCCTTCACCCATTTGGTTTCGTCGTCCTTCGGAAGCTTCCACTCATCAATGACAGCCTTCATGTTTTTCCACACGAGTTGCTAAGAGGCGTATCAGCGTGCAGTTCAAATACGACGAACTTGTCATTCAAAAGCCCAATCACCTCGAAAAGCAACATATACACCCTGTGCCAGGTGGGAAAGGTCAACTGTCCGTGGACACAGTACCATCCACCCTCCCCCGGTTCACCCTCATCCCAAGTGAGCGAGGGATAGGCGTGGATACCTGCAACCTGGAAATAGGATAGCTTCTCCTCGACAGGGAGGGCCTTGAATCTCTCTAGTGCTAGAACATAGAGAGTCCACTGTTCTTGGCCCTGGGGCCCCTCCGCTTTGGCGAAGTCGCTGATTTCTCGACGAAGAGGCATTCCCGGGGCATAGGGAATGTTTATATGTCGTAGCTCGACATCCTTAGCAGGGATGCCAGTGACCCCAAAAGGGACGTCTGGCTTGGAGGGGTCGGCCATGACGAGACAGAGATAGAATGTTTACGCAAAGATAGAAGTTGATCCTTGGAAATGTGATAGGGGATTGAGGTTGTGGGAATAGAACATGAGTAAAGAGTTGAGGAGGTTGGCTGTTTATCTTTCTTCTGCACTCTCTGGCCTGTAACCTGACCGCGCGGGGCCACTAGTGCAGCTGTATCCGTTCTCATTAGGAAAGCGTGAAAGGGTGCGGCAGAATGGGCTTGGAAAAGCCTACCTCTCATGTATTGATCGCCATAGGGAAGTTCTTACGTAAAGCTGGCGTTTTCTTTCCGCCCGGTTGCCCCTCTCATAGGTGTATCTAGTTGTGATGTTTCACTCTGGAGCGCCATTCGTATCGATTTTCGCCCACCTTTACCAGTGGATGACATCAAAACCTGTAAAAGTGCAATTGGGGCGAGCTGAGGTGAGATCCGGCAATCGATTGTTGCGGCTGAAGATCTTCTGCATCGGGGTCAGCATGCAAGGCATGAGGCATAATCTATGATCATAGATGCGGTGATGGGGTATCTTGGGCTTCACGTAGACAAGCAATGGTCAAATTGAAGACCCTGACCTCGTTTCGGGTACTTAAGCATGCCAAGAGTGGTCTGGACCAATTCATGGTGTTGTGTCTGAGACATAGCAGAGATCTTCCGAAACCCCCGCAAGTATCCGAGACTATTGACTCGGATGCAGCTTACTCACCCCCGCGTCAATAGCTCAGAGCGGATCGCATTCACCCCGACTATCCGTCAGCCAGCCTCGTTTTCTCCCCTCTCAAGCTGTGTGTCCTGACAAGTGCCCTCCACACTCAATCTCTCCCATGAGACCTCCGCCATCCCCGGTGAGGCTGCCAAGGTGAAAATTATCCAATCCAAAAGTCTCCACCAACATTAGCCCCCGTTATGCCTAGTCTTCGGCTGGAGTCAGTATTTCGTCGCATACTAGGTAGATCGCTGCAGATTTGCAGGGCGGGCGCCAATCGCGCTTGATAACCTTGTTTCCCCTGTCACTGGCTTTATTAGAGCCAGGATATCACGTCTTTGCTTTTGGGGATGGGCTGCACAGAATATCACTCGGAAAAATTGGTCCAAGTTTCTTCCGCAGCCTGGCCCCGGGTGTTTGAACACACTACTCACTACAAGTTGTTCCAACATGTATCTGTCGAAGCATGAAAGCTGCTTAACAGAGCAAAGGGTTTGCCGTTGATTGTGATCAAAAGATGTGAAGATTACGCCCGGCTAGTTAAGCCAAGGCATAGCTACCGTTCTGCGTGTAACGGCCGTGGCGGACTTTAATGGGATGATGCCTGTTGTCCTCGCTGCGGAAAGAGAAAACTAACACAAGTCACGTCATCGAGATTAAATCTTCTAAGCACGGCAAATACGATCGCACATGATATGGGTGGCTGACTGCAGGCAGCTAATCATGTCATGGTGAGAGCGGGGGCTTATGCCCGAGCAGTCCATCCTTCCATTCTGCCTGAAACATTGCGAAAGCGGGCCATCGTCAATGTCTTCCCATTCTACCCGTCTTTGGCGAAGGCGAAGATTGGGGCTGGCTGACGGTTGAAGAGGGAATGCGGAGGCGTCAGTCTCGATCGCACGGGACGGCACGACGCGGCTGGCCAGCCTGGAACAGATTTGACAAAAGCGGGAATTGCACACTGAAGCCACGACTTTCTGGGTAGAGCCCTTGCGTGATGCAAGGGCGCCAACGAATAGCATTCCTGTCAGAGAGGGGAAAGGCATGAGTGGCTTGAAGCTAAAGCCCATTTCAGTGCGGCTGACGACCAGTTCGGGCGGGGTTTTGCGCACTATCGTCAAAGGCTTGGGGTAGCTTCAATACGGGAAACCAGGTCTGTAACGATACTCACAAGCTCAAACCAGCTCCACTAGATAGCTGAAAGCCAGGCATCGGGTTTGATGCACATGACGCTGAGAGATGTGCTAAGACGGTGGTAAGGTATTGGCATTACGTTTAATCGTGAGATGGCTTGTCACATAGTCAGCATGCAGCTGAGCTCAGCCCGAGACAGAGGAGTGGGGAGCTGGATGTGGACGAGATGTAAAGGGAGAGAGCAATTCCCCCAAGACCTTACTCTTTCCCTTCCCTCATCGATCCTTCAAGCGCTGGGCTCTTCATTCTGCAAACTTGTCTGCAGACACACCTCGCCACCAAACCACCCAAGATGGGTTTGTACGACGCCTGTAGAGCATTCGTGCTCTGTGTTGCCACCTTCTTCTCCATACCATTCCTTCAGCAGAATGACTCCCAGCAACCCGTCTTCTCCTATGATGGCGGCTACGCTCCCCATGGCGGACCCAGGTTCCCAGCACCTGACGGCCCGGATACACCGGGCGAAGAATTCATTTGCAAGTATCCGAAGCTCGGAGATGACTGGAAGTCATGCTCGACGCCAGAAAACCGCGGATGCTGGCTCAAAAACTCCACCGGGGGTATTTACAACATCACAACAAATTATGAGGACGATTTCCCGCCAGGAGAACTTCGAGAGGTAAGCAAACGCTATCATTATGGTCCCTACTTCTCACCTGATGATAATGGCACTAGTATTGGCTCGAGGTTGACAGTATGACCATCAATGGTGACGGTATTTACAACCACGAAGGCAAGGTCTTTAACCAGACCTACCCCGGTCCCTGGATCCAGGCATGCTGGGGGGACCTTATCAGAATCCACGTCAAGAACAAGCTCAGGTTCAATGGTACCACAATCCATTGGCATGGTCTCAGACAGAAAGATACGATGGAGATGGACGGTGTCAATGGCGTCACCCAATGCCCCATCGCTCCAAATGATACCTTCACTTACGAGTTTCGCGCGCTGCAATACGGAACCTCCTGGTACCACAGCCACTACTCTCTACAGTATGCTGATGGTCTGGCGGGGCCAATAACCATCCACGGGCCATCATCAGCCAACTATGATGAGGGCAAAGACCCCATTTTGATCACAGACTGGAACCATCGAAGTGCATTCCAGGATTGGAATCGAGAACTGACGGGCACGCCTACCTTGCCAAAGATGAACAGTGTCCTAATCAACGGAATCGGTATGCCTTTGCTTGCCCACTATCCTGTTGGCGTTGCTTACAGATCACAGGGAACTTTGCCGGCAGCTTCCCACGGGAGCGGTTCAACACGACGGTGACAAAGGTATGAAGCATCCCCTTCAGTGAAGTGTACTTTATTAACCCCCTGTTCACAGGGCAAAAAATACATATTACGTGTCATCAACACATCTGTTGACACAACATTTCTCTTCAGTATTGACAACCATGAGTTCGAGGTCATGAGCTCAGACTTTGTCCCCATTACGCCTTACACCGTGGACCACGTTCTCATAGGAATTGGTGAGTTTATGCCACTTGGTCATCAGCCGTACATTAACATTCCTAGGCCAAAGATATCACATCGTCCTCCATGCTGACCCTATCAATACTCCCACATATCCTGCAGAGAAAGATGGAAACTACTGGATCCGCACGGTTCCCGCAGACAATTGCAAAGGCTTCGAAGCCGGAAACGAGCCAGACGAGCGCCAGGGCATCCTTCGATACAACGCGAGCAGCACCAATGTGCCTACCACCTGGAGACCAGCGTACGCAAAAACTTGCCGCGACGAGGACTACGACAAGCTGAAGCCCATTCTTCGGTGGGATATCACCCCGGTCGAGCTGAACAAGAGTACGTAAACCAGGTCCAGAAGAATATTAGTATTCAACGCGATCTAACTAACTAAAATGTAGAGAACAAGAGTCTTGATATTGGACTTAGTCCCCAGGAAAATAGGCCACACCACGGAGACAACTTCCGATGGTGGTCCTTTGGGGATGTCCCTCTGTGGTTGAACTTTTCCGACCCCACCATCACGCGCCTAGATTCAGACAAGCCATGGCCTGACGACTACGTGGTGATTCCCGCAGAGACCAGAGGCGACTGGGTCTACCTTGTCATCACGGCCCCCTCCAGGGCTGAAATTGGAAAGAACAAGACTTTCGCGCCAGTTGCACATCCTGTAAGTTCAAATGCAGCACCTCACATCCAAGGAGAACCAGTCTGACTTTTTTTGAACAGCTGCATCTCCATGGCCACGACTTTGCACTCCTGGCCCAAGGCGACAATTATACGAAGATAGACACAGGTGAAGTGACGCTCAAGTTCGACAACCCCCCACGACGAGACGTTGCATTGATCCCTGCCGGGGGCTATCTCGTCGTCGCCTTCAAGGCCGACAATCCTGGCTCGTGGCTGTTCCACTGCCACATTGCCTGGCACGCTTCGAGCGGCTTGGCGTTGCAGATCCTAGAGCGCGAGGAGGACCTGAAGAAGTTGATGACTGAGGAGAAGCTGAAGCAGACGAGGGAGGGTTGCGAGAAATGGAACGAGTGGTTTTCGAACCCGGATAACCGCTGGAACGCTACTGGTGTATTCCAGGATGATTCTGGCATCTGATTGCTCCATCGGCAACATCTGCCTTGTGTTTAAACTGCTGTGTCTACGTTTCTCGCCTCTAGGAGGCCAATTATCCTTTATGGATATATTATAACCGAGCTCTGAGTCTTCTTGATACTATTTCACAATTATATTAGTATCGCGTTTATTATAAGACCAAAGATCTAGAAAGACACGGTGTTCTTATTCTTATTCAGGCTCGAACCTAGCAATAAACCATTGTAGTAGTCCGAACTCGGGCATATGTCTAAGGTTACAATCTGATTTTCCATAAGCTGCGGAATATGGCCTTACCATGAGGCGGCCCGGAATGCGAGCAAGCTAAGTACTGCCAATAAGACAGTCCAGCTATCCCACTATAAGATGCCATGTAGCCTTCCATGGTCGTTCAGAACTCCTAGGGACTGCGGCAATTTACGGCTCGGAACATCCCTTATTAAATTCTACAAATCTATATCCTAAAGGTGTCATCTGGAAAGTGCATTAGATCCAGGATATGGCCCACCTCTCCTAAGCAAAGTAGTACGTCATAATAGGAGTTTGTTAGCTAACATCGTCCAATGGGTACTTCAGCCTGACGGTTTCATAAAATAGTTTTCGGTTCTAGCTCGAGGAGTGAGCGAGTCTATGGTTATGCATGTCTTCGCCTTAGAACTGAGTTTTAACCCTTCCTAGCTATAATGCAGCTAGGAAAATTATACTATTAAGCAACTATAGTTCAGAAGCTGTAAAAGTGGCTATTTGCTCTGGGTTACATATCGTTGTACCTGAACATTTCATTCCGTAATCCGGAATAGTGGCTCCCCCAGAAGTTCAGCATTGACAGCAGCAAAACCGTTACCAGGCAGCACGGTGCTGCTGATGTGACCATCCGCCTGCATGCGTGGAATATCGGCGATCAGAGGGTGCGTCCACTCGGCAAAGAGATCAACAGCTCGCAGCTGTTCAGGGGGCGTAGAAGCGGCCAACTGGAGGTTCTGCGCCGTCGTCAAGGCACAGCCCCAAGGGTCGTCAATAGTGACCGACCAGTTAAGGCCTACAGCCGCATCGCGTAGGATACGGGCCTTGGTAAACCCGCCGACGCGGGAGGGCTTAATGTTGACGCCTCTAATCCCCAGAGAATGAGCTGTGACGATGTCGCTCATTGTTACGGCAGACTCGTCTAGGATGATGGGCAAGCCGGTTCGTCGACCAAGCTCGGCGCAATCGGTGAGAGTTGCACAAGGTTGTTCCAGAGGTATAGTAATGTCTTGCCCCAGTGCACGTGCAAAGGTCAGGGCCTGGTCGAGGGTCCAGCCGGCGTTGGCGTCCGCCCAGACGTGAACTGTATCGGGAAGAGCTTCACGAACGGCCTTGACCCTCCGGGCGTCATTCAAGGGATCGTCTCCGACCTTGAGCTGCACCGCCTTGAGGCCCTTGTCAAGTTCAGCCTGAGCATTCTTGACACCGGTTGCCGGGTCGCCTACTCCGACGACAGAAAAGGCACGCAGGTTCTCTTGGAGACTCCCGCCCAGAAGAGTCGAAGTCGGCAGCCCCAGAGCCTTGCCCGAGACGTCCCAGCAAGCCATATCAATGACAGACTTGGCAGCAGTGCCACCCATCATAGCGCGATCCATCACCGCGGACACGGCTCCTGGCGACCGCGGGTCCAGGCCTAGGACTTGCGGGCCCAGTTCCTTGAGCGCAGCGAGCTCGCCGTTGAAGAAACTAGGAAGGTAATCGCTACCTAACGGCGCTGTCTCTGACCAGCCCTCGAAACCGTCGTCGGTGCGAATCTGGACCACGATGGACTTTTGTCCCGGGGCGACACGGCCATGGGACATGGAGTATGTGCCATAATTGTAGTTGGCGTCGTAGCTGAAGACATTGATCTCGGTGATGCGCATTTTGACTAGCAATTTGTTGTACCAAGGGTGCACTTGTTAACACGTACGAGATCAAACCCCTCGATGAGCGTGTGAGGTTATCGTGATGATGTTTTGTGCGGGGATGTTGCTTCTTTTTATAAATTTGCATCAACACCTATCGATTAAAACGAGAGAGTTTACTATTGTGAAACACATACAGCGGTAATGATACCGGTTTACATCAACTGCAACAGCCTATTCGCTGGCCGGATAGTTGAACCGTAGTGTGGCCGGGTATACAAGCCGGACGGTGACTTTGTCAATGCAGCCGACGGGCCGAGTCCGGTCACGAGTTGTTGAAATCACGGATGCGGCTTGATCCATCCGCCTGTCAATCGTTTATTCAGCGTAGAGACGAGAGAAATTCATCGCAAGGTATTATGTTATCCGCGCGTTACTTCCAAGACCGTCCAGTAAAAGAACAACATTCTACCAGTTTTCGGCTTAGAAATCTTGTCCACTCCCGGGGCCAGAGGCAAATAAGCTTTCCGGTTCTGGTTTTCCTCACCTCAGCTTTCTACTATCTAATATGCGCGGCTGCCAGCAGCTTGCCATCACCATAATAAAGAACACCTCGTCTTTCTATATCTCTAGT
>JABFFE010000360.1:0-123695 GCA_013623625.1 Fusarium setosum | reverse complement strand
GACCATTTATGTACGCCAACCTGTACAGTACTGCTGGCATCTCCAGGACCATATCTCTTCTTTCCAGCGAAGTGACTAGTGCCGGGGCAGACCTTGGTCTGCCAGATATCAGGGATATTGACGCCTCTTATGCAAGTATCTCGATCAGAATTTCGCATGTGCTCCGCTAACGGTAGAAGTTACAGTTGACAACTAGGGCGTGGAACGACTGATTAGCTGCTGAGACGTTCATTAAGGTTCCTAGGTCTCCGCTCATGGTCTTTAAGAAGGCTGATCGGATATTTCTGCGTGGTGGACTAGAGTTGGGTCTCAGACGCGGACTTGCAGGTACTAGCAACTCAAAGGGGTCTTGAGATGGCATTGGTTCCAGACTACCTATTATACTAGAACCGGGATTGGAATTATACTCAGATTATTTAGAACAGAGGTTGTTCCTCGTCGCATTTTTGGCTTATGACTGGCGTGCATTCACAAACAGTACAACCACCACACAGCGCAAGATATAATTTTGACATTATAAATGTATCGACATAAACTTGTAGTAACACTATCATCCCAGATTAAGTCACTATATGGCCCTTTCCCAGTGGTCGTGTACCACATGGCCTAACATTCACTGCTGCAGCCAGTCTTGACATGTATTTACTGCTGTTGTGAAGAGGCTTTGGCTGAAATAAATTCTGGTCTACCCTTATTAAAAGACTGGCACAAAGCCGCGACGACCTGTTCATCTTGTTGATCGAACATGGCGCTCACCCAACGCCACATGAGAACGTTCCAGTACACTTCAGTTCTGTGGAAGCACTTTTACAAGGATCGTTTGAATTCCTACAGGGTGAGAGGCTAGATATTGCATAGTATTAAGCCGTAGTAATCACGATCGAGAATTTATAAGATGCTCTAATTCCAGCTATCGTTCTATCAGGCACCTATAACGAAAACGAATCTGTCTAGGACATCCATAGCTGTGAACCAAACAAAAATCTGGGACACAATGAATCTTATGATGTATCTCCGTTGGTCTTTTCTTCCTAGATTCCTGATCCAGCACTTCCTTGAAGAGGGACGGTACTATCACGCTTGTCATGCTCTCGACTCTTCTTAGTTAGCTGAGGGAAATAGTTCACGGGGTGAATGACCGTGATGAGGGCGATAGAAAATAGAATCATGGCGCCATCGAAAATGAGAAACGTAACCTCATCCTTCATGAGGTCACTACCCCAACCCGTGGCCATTTCGGGGATGCTGTTGGATCGTGTTAGTCATGACGGCTGCCAGTGGAGATATGAGTCTTACCGGTAGATGCAGCGGATGATGATAGCCACAAATGCAGCTGAAATAGCCCATACGAATACTTGGACTCTGTCATAACCCAAGATCGTCTTCTTCCGATGCAAGTCGCTCATGTCAGCAGAATCGATGCTCCCGTAGCCAAGGGATTTCGTATGCTTGGACCGTCTGCGGTAATAGAGGAGCATCAAACCACCACAGACAGCCATGTTAACAACTTGGAATGTGACACCAAGGATCAGCAGAGCGGAGCTGACGTCGGACATTTTGGCATCCTTCTTATCCCCAGAAGTAGCTATGGCGGCAACACCGCAGCCGGCCGCCTGGATTATAATGGAAACCACATCAGATCCCACAGAGAGCCAGGGGTACCACTTGGGCTTCATGGGGGACCACCGACTTCCGTAGTAGATGACCAGGTGCTTGAACGTAACAGAGATAGCCGCAGCTACAAAGGTCGGAGCAAGCATCAGAAGGAAGAGTTGAAGAACGAAGGGCATGAACTTCCAAGGGTTATCTGACAGAAGCTTTCGGGAGAAATACCCTATAAGCTCAAAGGTAGTTCCGATACCGAGGTAAATGGCGAAAGACCAAGCGCGGCACTTGATGAAGAAATAGACTTGCATGATTAATAGTATCGCGAATGAGATGGCGAAGAAGACGCAGGCCCCAGCGGTGAAGTAGTCTCCATACAAGGTTGCTGAGACAGGACACTGGTCTGATACGGCCTTGCAGGTGTCGTACGATGGCTCAAACGGGTTGGAGTTGTTGATGGACATGGCGTCCGGTGATGGAACGTCAATATTTCTAGAGGGGCGAAAGAAGAAAGCGATGAGAGTGCTGTAGGAAAAATGGAACGCTGTGAAAAGACTTGATTCGTGTGTGATATGATTGCAGGTATCTAGGACAATAGGCTGATCATGCCAATATTATTATATAGTTGTGTTCCTAGTGTAGGGGTCAAGATAGAGACACTACTGAGTTTCTCTCTTCCATCTTTACCGTGAACACGAAGCTGACACGAACCCGATATCGAGAACGAGGATTTAGCTGGGCTCATGCGGCCTGACAGAGCCATGTCGGCACCGGTTGTAGAACCTCCAAGACATGGGCCACTTCAAACACAAGGTTTCTTCTGATAGATTGGCTCACCACGCATCGTATGTACCTGGTTGATTCAATATCATGCGCTCAGCCCAGAATGCAAGATCCCATATTAGACAGGAACAAGCACAGGTCGATATATGTCATTGCTCTCGATGGCCTTGAAGGGCTGTGCCGTGATCCCTGTAGTCGAACTAAAATATAAGCACTGAATTAAGGTTACGATAACGAGCTGGCGTGGGGTGTTGCACATGCCAAGAATCCCACCCCAGGTCATAAGCCCCCTCAAGACGCGCGTAAACTTCTCTGGTCTAACCGTAGCTTCCATGGAGAACTTGAGCTCAATGGGAGACAAGTCCGGAGCATCCGCCATTCCACAGTGGCCGCTGTTCTTGTTCAGGGCTTGACTATATATCCTTATGTCTTGCTGCTTCCTCCTACCAAGTCCAGATACTTCCACTTCCTCGTTCTCACTATTCCACTCCTTTCCCAGTGTATCAGAAACGCATGGCATATCTTAACGTTGTTGAGCACGAAACTTGGCAACAAGACCTCTTATACTACCTCAGCATGCTATACATACTGTCCTCGCTCGCCGTGGCTGTTATTTTCGTCGCTTGTGTTGGCCGTTTATTTGTTGCCCATGCCCTTCAAGCTTTTCGGTAAAAGTAAGTGATGCCTTACATCCATGGCTTCCCTGTGGCCGCCTACGTTGATAGTTCGCTAGGCTGACTATCAATTTGGCAACAGACTAGAAACATGACACTAATAGATCACCACGGCATACGCTAGACGACTATGGCAAGTCGTGATAATCTTAATCGTTTAATGTATCCTCTCTAATCTGTCCGAGGGTGGCAGAATTACGATACCAACCCTTCCGATCATTGGACATAATGTTTGCCCTTGGGGCTGTAATATCAGACTTGCTGAGTTTTATCGAAACTGAGGGCTGTCTTATACTTATGAACTCTGGTTTACATGGAATTTACTCTGTCTGCAACCACCCTCACTCCCTAGATTCTCGCCACTCTCATTTTGCCTAAAACCTCTCGTCGCAAGGTATCAGTGACTTCGTCAATATCACACCAAAACTAATTCAGCTTAGAGGTCTTTTGCTCCGCGAATTCCCCTGTTAATATCCGCAGTAGACACCACCAGCGTCCGGCAAAATATTGCCGTCCGTTTCCGAAACGGTATCATGGGGACAGGGCCAAAGGCTTGTTGCCGTATTTCCATTGCCTGGCTCCCCAAAACCTGGTTGGCTCAATGACCGGGCCTTCAGGGACATGCCCTGAGACCCTTGACACCCAGAAACAACCTGATAGGTCGCGATGTTGGCTTCTCACAAAGTCCGCAAATTTAGGTTCAAAGTCCGCAAGCCAGACCACCTTGCGTCCCTTCCCGTGTCTCAGTGGTTAGCCTGACCGACAAAGGCATCCATCGGGCTCTAGACGGACTCCGAACACGTTTCGTGCTTATAGACCAAGAAGTTCTCAGTCACGGATATGAGTATTTAAGGCGTCTTGAGGCACCTATCCTCGGCCTTGGAACAGCAGTTTCGGTACCCAAGTTCCAGTCTCTTCTAAATCAACCTTTCCACATTTATTCATCAACGCCATGTCCAACCCCCTTCGCTTCGACGGCCGTGTAGCCATCGTCACAGGCTCTGGCCGTGGTCTTGGCCGCGAGTATGCGCTGGCATTGGCCCGTCTCGGGGCTTCCATTGTGGTAAACAGTACAACTGCCGAGACAGCCCAAACCACAGCTGAGGATATCACCAAAGCTGGCGGCAGAGCAATTGTCCATGTCGGGAGCGTCTCGGAGCGCTCCGTCGCCGATGCCATGGTCAAGGCCGCCATCGACGCGTTTGGACGCATCGACATTGTTATCAACAATGCTGGGTACGTGATCGCAGGCGATTTTGAAAACACACCTACCTCTGATCTGTGGGAGCTCTACGGTGTGCATGTTGGAGGATCGTGGAATGTTACGCAGGCTGCGTGGCCGTATATGCGGCAACAAAAGTTCGGCCGTGTCATCATGACCACGTCAACAGTCATGATCGGTAGCGGAGAGCACTCGGTGTATGGACCTGCAAAATTCGCTCTTTTCGGGTTGGCCAAGTCCTTGGCAGTGGAGGGGAAGGATTACAATATTCTCGTCAACTCGGTAGCCCCAGGTGCCGCCACTCCCGGTGCGATGAAGGCTACCAGCGACCAGCAGTCTATCGACTTTATGCAGCGCTACCTACCGACCAAAGATACTGTACCTGCACTATTGTGGTTGGTTCATGAGGATAATAGGGTGACAGGCGAAGGATTTGCAACAGCAGGACGGCTCGTCACTCGTCTTTTCCTGGCCGAGACCCATGGGTACCTATGTCCACCCGACCAAGACTGGAATGCCGAAACGGTTCGGGGGCATTGGGATGAGGTTGTGGATGAGAAGGCCTATATTGCCCATGAGAATCTTGGGACTATGGTGCCCAAGTTATTCCAGCGGCTTTCTAGCGTTGATATCGACCCATCTGGCTAGTTTTAAGTCCAGTTCTATGAACAACGTTGAAGTTTATGTAGATTTTCTGCAACATACTCATAGATATTAATGCAATTCGTCTCTGACTCTCCTCTGCGACCCTTGACCGTGCACTGCTGAGTTTTTTAATAGCCTTTCGACCTCGAACCTTTGGGGACGTATGCTAAGTTGTACATGACTCGTTCCGGCACATAGAAGGAGTGATCGAAAATTCCCGTTGTGCGTGATTCATTCCAGGTCTAACTAAAAATTACTGTCGTGAGGATGGCCTTGCTGAAACCCCGCTGCATTTCGTATTCAACTTCCACCTTGGTCTAATCACTTGATCTCCAGTCTTAGTGCATCATACTGGACATAAAGAGAGTCCGGCAATAGTGCAGTTTCCGTACTTGAAGCATTGAAAGGCAAGCTCAAAACAAACTCATTTCTTCCTTGACGCAGTCTTGAAGACGGAAACACAAACTTCTGCTCAATGTTCTGGCAGCTGACAGCACTTCGAACGCCACAAGAGCCACTCCGCCAGTATGGGATCAGCCATGTAGATTCATAGGCCCCATTAACGTTGACTGTCCAGGGCAGGTTGCTAAGTGCGCCCTCCACAGGGGTCCATTTTGCATTTCCGTTGGCAGTTCTCGTGCCGGCTATTTGGACTGTAAAGGTAGCCGCCTTGGAACCACGTAGCTGAGACTTGGCTAAGTCGAACGTGATGGTCCAGTTATTGACATTGTCGTAATACGATTCTGACCGGAGATGGTTCCCTTTGGCCGGGAAGAATGACCAGTGTATGTAGTTGAGGTCCTCTGCTTCGTTGCTTTTCCCGACATGAAAGTTGATCCCCTTGGAAAATTCTTCTGGGTAGTCATATTTTCCCCAGTAGATCCGGTATTGCTCTGGTTGCAGTGGCTTAGAGGTATCAGGTGCGTACCCATGCCGATATTCGCCAGATGACTTGTCCGGAGTGCCAACCCGCCAAATTTCCCGGCCTGAATTTTCCTCGTGCCATGTAACGGTGATCTTGTTACCCTGTGATCGCGAGATTTTGACATTGTCTTGAATGAACCACCCAAAGATGTGATCGGCATATATGGTCACTCTGTAGGTTCCCTCCACGACTCGCGGAATACTGAAACTTCCAGACTTGTCAACTTCAGCCCAATACTGAAGAGACTTGGTATTAAAGACGTTGAGTTGGAAGTCTTGTTTATTTTCTGACAGCACAAGGACCGGCTTTTGAGCGCCCTTTGGAAGCTTGACTTTGCCAGTAAAAGTAGTACGCTTCGATGATGGAAGGAAATTAGGGACCTGGTGTGCAATGCTATCGTAGAAATCTGCATTCCATTCCGGATCAGCATATCGGGCTGCGTCAGCTCTCAGCTCGGCGAGTGTTGTGTCCCGGTCACCCTTGTTGAAGTAGTAGAATTGAGGACCCCAGGTGCGATCGAAGCCATGAGTGATGTTGGGCATTGGAGCGCCGTGGTGACCTGATACCATATAGTTGTAAACGATGCCGTCGACGACCAGATCCGAGTGCAATGGGCCACCGTAATATGTCTCACGCGTATTGTGGACTAGCCAGGCTCCGAATGTGCTCCCATCGGCACTTGTTGAGCCGTCACTGTACTGTCCGTGAACGTCGTGGTTGCGCCAGCTCTCTGAAAGGCTGTATTTGGTAAAGTAATCAGAGTATTGCTTGGCGTACGGGTCATCAGGAGAGTCGCCGAGGTAGGTAGTTACATCCTGGACAGTCAGAGCATTCGCAAGAGTCTCTTCCTGAGGGAGTGGTCCATAATTGCTGTCGCTGGTCGAGAAATGAGTCCATAGCTTGGTATTCGGCCTGAAGAGAGTGCGTAATTCGCCGAGATCTCGTAGTAATGGGGTGTTTGCATTAAAATAGGTAAGGCGAGAAAAGGCGTGTAATCCCGTCTCCCCATCCCGCAGGAAGAAGTACTGGGATAGTGTCTGATTGGTCGGCTCATATGTGTCACTCATAATAATTCCGCCGTATGCAGTACCGGTTGAGTCGGTGCCGTTGAGGAGCTTAAGCTGGCTGGAACTGCCAGGGGTCCAGAAACCTGACGGGATGCATGAACAGTCCAGATAAGGGCCTTTGCCTTTGTTGCCATCTTGCGGCCCAAGCAAGTTCTGGCCATCGAGGGTTACATCAATGATTTGACCGCTCGATCGGGCCAGAACCACAGCGAATCGATTATTCGATAGCGCAAAATGGGTAGAGTTTTCTGCTGTGCTCAGTTTCGCTGAGCAATGGCCGAGAAGCCCGGCGACGAGGGCCAGTTCTTTTATATGGAAAGTCAACATTGTATAAGGTACGTTGATCGGAGATAGGGCATGGCAAGATATGCCACCGGGGCTTTCGCATTAATAAAGTAACTCGGTCCTATTAACGCCGAACGCCTCGGCAACGGTCAACCCGAGGTGCAGTTGCCAGGGGCATATGTGGATGGAATAATACCTACCTCCGCAAGCCTGGACGTCAAAAAACAGAGAATGCGGGGGCGGGGAAATGGGTTACTATGGGTGTTAATGAACTGACTCTAAAGAGTAACAGGTCCTGTCGAAGGAGATAATTGGTGGAAAGCAAGGGTAAATGATTTCTGGCTAATTGGTACCTTGCAGAGAGTTGTCTTGAACTGCCGAGGCTTGTCACATCATCACAGAACCAGTGAAAACACCCAAGTTATAGCCCAGGCCACTTCGTATCATCAGTCCAATGAAGGTGAGCCCTCACATGGTAGGTAACTAGAACGCTATAGATGAGTATTAGACGTTGCACTAGGGGAGCCTTCGTATCTCGGAACTGAATAATACCCCCTTAGATTCTGTGAATGACTAAACTTGCTCCTAGCTATCACTTATTTCCGCCTCTGTATTTGTCATCAGCATGTGCTTCTCGGAGCCGCGACAATGGTGACAAACTCACTGTATTGACAGTTCAATGTTGCCTTTGATCTTAGCCTTGAGTTCCACCTCGACATCCAAGTCCATATCAAGCTTCACAGCCGGTGCACCACTCTTGCTTCTTTCTCTCTCCTTTTCGGATCTTGGCTGTTGACTTTGATCCTTCTGTTCGATTGTGTTGGACTCCTTCTCCAGACCTTGTCGCTGTGAGTTTTTGTACAGACTTGACGTGTGTTTCGTGCCTTGGGCTTGTTTGTAAAAAGCATCATCTTTCGAGTCATCGAATGGGAATTCTCCCCGTTTTTTAGATTGTTTCTCGTCAGTTTTCGCCGGCTGGGGTTGTGATGATGGAGGCCCATGCTGTTGTGCCTCCTCATTTCTGTCGTGTGACGCCATTCGCGAATCCCTGCTTGGTCAGGATATTACTGCTGTAAGTTGATCTGGTATTACAAACAGTATGTATTGAGGCCTAAGAATACAGTGACTTTATTTTCCTGCGGGATATACCAAGTCGAATGATGAATGGGGACTATCAACTGCATATCAGAATCTAGAACGCCACCCAGAAAAGTTGGCACTATGACGACAACGCCCCGTAATTCAACTCGGGATCTGACAACACGTGACCATCTGTGGTTAAGGTCAGGACAGTTTAAAGCAACGTCGTATATTTTATATGTTTATTGCCGATTATCCAAAGACAGGCTCCGTTGTGTAATCTTCAATGGTTTTGAATTCTTAATTGTATAGGCCTTGGGAATTATTATTTAGGATATTAAAAAGTTACCGACTGTTGGTTTACTCGCGGAGATTTGATATGTAGTATACAAATGGAAGTGATAGTAATCTGCAAAATCCCGGGTCATAATCGTATCTCTTTAGTTATGGGCTCTTCAATCGAGTTAATGGCCCATATAGCCGCTCTCACTGCTCGTAGAATTTGACGGATACGAGACTCTTCCCTATTTTCTTTATACAAGCCCAAACCCAACTACCCTAGATACTCCTTAGTCGGACGAGTTATTTGATCTGCAATCTCGACCTGGAACAAATCATCTCATCCTATGGCATATGATGAATGAAATGGAACCGTGAAAATGGAACGACAAAAAAGATCCTTGACACGCAGAAGGAAGTGTTGTGAAAGCGCATCACTTTGGCTAGGGAAAATAAGGGCCGCATAGAATATTATTATTGCATACATAGTGAAACATGTCTCTAAACAAGCTCCAAGGTATCATGAAAATTCAAGTCCGTAAATTCGTAGCCTTCACCACCTCCGAATGACAGCCCGGCGCGCAACAGACGCGGCAGTTGTGTTGTTCACTGCCGTGTTATTCGGTGCCGTATTGTTGGCTGCCGTGTTATTGCTCTTCGAACCGCCTGCCGGAACAAGGACAATTGGTGGTGGTCCAAGTTCATTCTTCTCGGTAGCCTTCTCGACCGGTTTCTCTTCGACCCCCTCCTGCGGGACCGCGGGTTGAGCTTCTTGGGGATGCTCAACGACTGTCTCATGAGGCGGTACCAGGACTGCTTCGCTGGTCTCGGCCCCAGGATGGGCTGCCGGTACCGTCACTGGATGAGCCACAGGAAGGTGTGCTGGCTGTTTCCCAGCTACTTCCGTCACCGTGTGGATCACAGTGACATGCTTGACGATGGGTTTTTCAATCTCGACCGTGTGAATGACCTTGACAGGCTTCTCCACAACAGCCGTGTGAATGACCGTGACTGGTACCTTGACAGGTATCTTGACAGGTATCTTGACGGGCTTCTCAACTATCACCTTGACAGGTTTCTCCACGATCGAAGTGTGAACAACCGCAACGGGTACTTTGATAGGTTTCTCAACCACCACCTTCACAGGCTTCTCCACGACCGAGGTGTGAATGACTGTAACCACCTTTTCGACAGGCTTTTCGACGACCGAGGTCTGGATGACGGTAACAGGCTTTTCAACGATCTTCTCGACCGGCTTCTCCACGATCTTCTCAACTGGCTTCTCAACCACCGACGTATGGATAACTGTGATGGGCTTCTCGACGATTTTTTCGACTGGCTTCTCGACAATCTTCTCAACCGGCTTTTCAACAATAGAAGTATGGATGACTGTGACAGGCTTCTCGACGATCTTCTCGACCGGTTTCTCGACGATCTTTTCAACCGGCTTCTCGACGACGGAAGTGTGGATCACTGTGACGGGTTTCTCGACAATCTTCTCCACTGGCTTTTCGACGATCTTCTCGACAGGCTTCTCGACGATTTTCTCGACTGGTTTCTCGACAATCTTTTCGACGGGCTTCTCGACCACCGAAGTAACAATCTTCTCCTCCACCTTTGTCTCAACCACGTGTTGTAGCTCTGTCACCGTCACATGTATAATCTCGGGGGGTACATTGACGTGAACTGTCTCGGGAGGCAACGTGACATGGACTGTCTTTTCGAGATGAACAATCTTCGGAGGCGCGGTGACGTGCACGGTAACTATTTCGTGGACGGTGATGGCCTTGCATTCCTCGGGCGGTGTTCTTCTGAACAAATGCGGCGATGCTCTGGCGAAGCTGGTGAGGGCCGCTAGATAAGTGAATGTCGTGACGAACATGGTGGTCGGGGTTCAAAGAGAACGTGGCAGAGTAGGCTGGTAATATTAAGCAATTGATAAGGAAGGAAAAAGACTTGGCGATGCCAGCTCGCTCTGTAGAAAATGAATGACAATTATAATTAATAGATTAGGTAGGGAATGAGAATCGAAGATTAAACACACAAAGGCCGGTTGTGAAGTTTGAGAGAGAGTGAGGATGAGGGTGAGGATGAGGATGAGGAACAAAAGTCTAAAACAGGCGGGCAGGCCGAGGGTTTTTCTCGCCGAGCATCGCCATGATGCTACACGGAGTCACTCCAAGGAACGTAGAGGAAGATGAGACGTGGCTGTGATCGGCAGCGGGAATGCGCTTCAGGTGCCATGTTTCTCTTCGCGGTGGTTCAATTGAAGTCGTTTTTTCATCTCGGGAGATACCATGCCGCAAGGGGCTCCGACAATGGTGATGTTTTGAAAGATGTGATGCTTGGAGTTGTCGTGTCTCGCCTGACCTCGGCAAAGCTGCAAAGCAACGTGCCATTGTTTTACCCCGGCAGCTCCGTCATGTCTCGGGGACTTCTTTGTGAGGGATAAGCTTATTCAAGATTAACCCTGAGTTAGGGTTTGGCGATCGGCTGAAACGATGCACTGCCCTGGGGTCGTAGTGGTTCGGCTTGGCAGGGGTCGGCAACTGTCAGGCCCGGCCGTTGTAACGGCCTCCAGCAGCGGATCACCACGTTCCGGTGGTGAAGTATGTGTTTCAGCCTTGAAATCCCTGTCAATAAACTCGATGATGTTGTCATCGCCGCCGATGTGCCCGACATATTCGAAGCGAGGTGGTTGGGTTGTAATATGTGAAGAAGAAAATGCAAAACGACGCTGACTTTTGTACGCCTGAGATGTATGTATGCTAGAGTTGCGCCGGCTGTGCGCACCAGAGGAGTCTCCAAAGTTGGGTAACAGCTGGTGAGTCTCGTTAATGAGAACCCATAACTTATGCGTTTCCCGTAAGCCAAGCCACTACCTCGGTCTCATTCTTCCCAACATGTCCTCCAGCATTAAAAGGCGTGGTGGCAAATAATCCTGGATGAGTGGCCAAAAAAGCGCCGCCTCCCTAAGTTACCAACCATAAGAGCTGAACGAAGCTCCCTTCTCTACACGTCGACCGGAGAATCTTGCCCCGGGTTCGCCTCTTCGTAATGTGCCCACTTGACAATCCGATAATACCCAGCAGCCAAGGCCGCACCCAATGCTGGCCCTACCCAGTAGATCCAATGGTATCCCGGGAAGTCAGCGCCAGCAACGGCGCAGCCAAAGCTGCGCACCGGATTTAGGGAGCCTCCAGTGACAAATACGCCTATGTAGATACTGCGTTAGCTCTTCGCAACGAACTTTCAGTTGATAAAATGCCCCGGGAGTATTTACCTGGAATCAGAGCCACAAACAAGGCAAGGCCAATGCCGATGGGTGCGAGGAAAGTGTCTCGGGATTTCTCAGCGGCCAGCATCAACACAACAAACACCAGCTGGGCTGTGAAGATCATCTCAAGGAATACACCACGAGCGATGGAGGTGTCGGGCCCGAGTACTGTGTTCGCTTGAGAGACCTTTCCAGGAAACATCGCGTCGACAAGGCCACCGGCACACATTGATGCAAGAAACTGTGCAGGGACGAGGAATGCTGCTCTCATCCACTCGAGCTGTCCCGAAATACACAGCCCAAAGGTTACCTATGGAATCATTGTGAGTCCCAAAGCACATTCATCAGGACGGGGGGTCTCTTACTGCTGGGTTGAATAACCCGCCGCTTATGCGGTAGAAAGCCCAGACATTGACTAGAAGTGAAAAGCCATATGACATGGCAATCCAGATATCCGTGGTGCTCGCCAGTCCTCCATTTTGCGCCGTGAAGGGTGCTTGGAGCACGGCCATGAGATTGCCCGCATAGCCAAAGTAGAGGAAGAGGAACGTGCCACAGAACTCCCCTGAGGCGGCGACAAGGTGGGCATTGAAGGTGCTAAGGTGGCGATCGTGAGAGCGGCCTGGATGGGTAGCACCTTGGCCGTTGGCTTCCGGATATGGGGCCATGTCTATCTGCCGTATGGGCTCCGTGAATGGACAAAACAGGATCTGGGGTTGAGGCCAGGATGAGGTGTAAGGATGAAGCAAGAATGATTTTGTTTCTATGATAAAGAAGTTGGGCGCGTCCACCCACAGTACTGCCCGGTGTCTCGGGCTACTCAAAGGGCATTCCTTGCCCAACCGTGAGATTTGGTCTTTTGATCATTGCGCGTTTCTTGGTATGACGCACACAAGGGGGATGGTTGGACAAGTGATGTGCACATCACGTCAGGAGCGTAGGCGGCTGACGGTGGCTTCTCACTATGACATCAATGACTCTGTTTGGTACATTCCTCAATTTGATTAGGGGCTGCCCGGGCGCACAAACAGTCTAGTGTACGACCATTTGGGACAAGATCTCATTGTTGCTATTGCGTTTACGGACATCTTGTTGGCACTAGTGTCAATAGTTTGCCGGCTAGGCGTTGGGGGCCTCAAGAGGGCAATGGTGTACATGATCTGACATTTAACCGTTCTTTGATCACCAAGTTGTCCATCACCGGTGTCATCGGCGTATTGTCTGTTGGGTCTATTGCACAAGACCTCCCACTGCATTCGTCTCACGTAACGAACCACCTAGACTGGGACAAGTGTTAGGTGGAAATGGCCGGCATCCCGCGTAGCGGAGAACTTGCCCCGGCTCTATATCAACCCTCTGACAGGTTGTCGAACCAATCGCTGGAAGGATGCTACCGAATCCGAGTTATACTGTTATAATACAACAGCCTCCTTTTCTATCCTTTGCGAATTTTTGGACTTCCCCGGTTGGCAGAGTCTCTCCCTTGTCATTGCTGCCCGATTATCTGTGGAGAGCACGTGATCCATGTTGCCAGCAAATAACGCCAACAACGCTTACGATGCCTCGTGCGACAAACAGTTCCACGACTGGTTACACGCACCGTTTCGGTGAAACCCTTTCAACATGCCTCATCTTATGGACCTTCCTAACGAATTGCTTGAAAGAGTAACGACGCACACGTCCGACATAGACCACAACACGCTCTTCCATCTTGTGCTCGTCAATAAACGCCTCACCAAGATCGTTTCACCGCTTCTCGTCCGTCGTTGGCCTTGCAACTATGGAAAATCACTAGCATTAGATCGTCTGGCGCTCCATCTTCTGCGCCACCCTGAGCTCCGTGCAAAGGTTAGGGATCTCGATATTGGCCTTGTCCAAACCGCCGAGAATAACACATTGCAACCCACCATCTCGAGCGAGGACCTTAATGACCTCTCCGAGATAGCCGAGGAGGCTTGGCCATCCTTGGCCAGGTCCACCAACTGGTCCGATCAGATACGTGACGGCGTTTCAGACGCCACTGCTACGCTCATTTTGGCCTGGGCCACGAATCTTACAAGTCTCGACATCATTGTCCCCCACTTCTGGCCCGGAGAAAACCACCACTTCTTGCTCGCACAATTCATTAGCCAAGTAGCTCGACAACTGAGGGCAGCAGGCCCGGGGCAGACTTTGCGATCACTGCCCTTGTTTGGGCTGCAAAAAGCGGCCTTTCGTCACTGGGACACTGAAAACAGCGTCCCCGGCAGGTATGCGGCACCATTCTTCCATTTGCCCAATATGAAGACATTCATCGGATTCAAGCTGGGTATGGGAGATAACGAAGACAGTCAAGACGAGGACTTTGAGTTGCGCGAGAAGTACTTGATCGATTTTCCCGTTAGCACCTCGCCCATTGAGGAACTCATCTTGGATGATGCAGACTTCTCAATGGCTAAGCTCGAAACCATCGTACGGGCTTGCCGACGATTGACAAAACTGGTCTTCATCACAGGCCCTGTATTGGACAATCTGGATGATTACGTGCTGAGTCTGACCGGGCTCTCGAAAATCATCCTACACCATGCCGACTCACTGGAAAAATTGCATCTCGACTTCGATAGGGGGTACGTTGAATTTTCCGAGGACCTTTCTGATGGACTGGTGACTCTGCACGATAGTTTCAAGGCCCTTAAACGTCTCGAAAGCCTCATTATGAACATCACTTTTCTCTACACTCAAGACCGCTTGCAGGATGGACAAAAAAAGGAAATCGTCCTAAGTCGTCTGCCGCCGTCTATCAAGCACATACGGTTAGAGAGCACGTACTTGCTTTACAGCTTCAACAGATGTATGGGTGAAACGGACGACTATCTGGAGGGCCTTGAAAGATTGTTGCGTGAATGTACGCCTCATGGGAAATTTCCCAACCTTCAAGGCATTGACCTGTCGAAACTAATACCAGACGATCCTGCGATCAATGGTGTAGATCGGCTTAAGACCTTGGCTCGGGCTCAGGGAGTTAGGTTGACTTTTTCGTCCGGACGTCGTATAGGAGTTAGTCGCTTAGTTCCTGCCCAAAGAGGGTAAGTGTACGTTGTGTAGGTAGGGGTTGTATGCATACCTAGGTCGACCTTCGTCGGGGGGTACAGGAGCGTTTCGAACGCAGATATACGGAGTTCTTGATATCACAGCCATGTTCGTATGCAGAGAAGCTAGGCTAGGATATAGAATTGCGTGCGGGCCATGTAAAAGTAGAGATTCATTGTCGCAAAAAGTTCGTACATACCCATAGTACGTGAGAGGGGAGTGAGGATCGATGAGTACAGGTAGTTTTGACGCCTTGGCGTCGAAGTAGTGCTGGATTTCTTTTATAGGAGAAAGGAAAAAGATATTCTACCTAAGAGTCCCTTTCCCGAAGCCACCAGGCTGCCTCAGTCCCGATAAAAGACCTCTACCAGTATCGGCTTATACCCTCTCGAACGTGGCAGCCTGTGCTTTATCTTCTGCATCCAGGACCATAGCACGCGCATCAACGCCTCGAAGATAGTTTTGTCTCGCATTCGAAGCCAGAATAGAAACATCTTGTCCGAACAACAAGTCCATGTCCTCAAGCTGGACCCCCTTGGTTTCCGGGACAAAGAACCAGGCAAATAGAATGGCCAATATGGTACAAGCACCAAAGAATAGGAATGTTCCGTACGTAATCCTGATATCAGTTAGCTTGGTCTACCGTACCGGCAATTGCGCATCACTCACCCAAGCACCATGTGCGGCAGGCTGTAAACAATAACAAACTGAGTTATCCATTGAATGCAGATGCAGAACGCCATGCCCAGCGTACGAATACGGTTCGGGATCACTTCTGACGTGAACAGCCAGGGTATGCCGTTCCAGCTCATGCCGTAGAAAATGGCGTAGATGTACACCATGGCCACGGCTGTCTTGGCACCAGCGTCCATCGGTGGAATATGCTCAAACGACCCCGAGATCCTTGAGTATCCAGCAAGATAAAACATGGCCAGCCCAGAGCCAACACCTCCAATGAGCAACAGCGGACGTCGTCCAAGCTTGTCGACGAGAAACATGGCGTAGAGCATGGTCGCCCCCATTTTGACGATGCCGAAAATACCAGTCGCGAGTAGTCCGACAGATGTTCCCGTGAAGCCAATAGACTTGAAGATAGTTGGAGAGTAGTAGTTGATGGCGTTGATACTGAGAATTGTTAGCAATTCTTCTTTAGTTGTGCCCAGTTAGCTCACCCAGTGAAGTTCTGAAAAGTCACCAGTCCACACGACAACACAACCCTCCCCCGAACACCAGGTTGAAAGAGTTCAGAAACCATCTGCCTCAAGTTTCCAGTCTGGTGTGTTGACGCGACCTCATGCTCAATGGCCATCTCTATCATTGACATCTCCTGGTCAATAAAGGCATGATGTTGAGCCAGATTCCGCACCCAACTAAGGGACTTTCTGGCATCTTGCAGACGGCCTTTCGCTACCAACCATCGAGGGGACTCGATCATGGGTATCATGAAGATGACCAGCAGTGCCGCAGGAATAAACTGCACAGCCACAGGGATATGCCACTGCTTGTTTCCGTCAGGGCTAACATTCTTGTTGACGCCGTAGTTCACCCAGAACCCAAAGACCAGAGCAACTTGAAGCATGATCTCAAATGTTCCTACAAGCCTTCCTCGAATGAGGGCCGGGGAGCATTCCGAGACATAGACAGGTAGGATCATGGCGCTAGATCCCACACCCCAGCCTGTAAGAGCACGGCCAGCGTAGAGACAGTCGAGCCGTCCAACCATTTGCAAACCAGCGCCAATAGAGAAGATGATCGCGGATATGATCAATGTCGGCCGACGGCCAAAGCGCTCTGCAAGGAAGAAACTGGATGCACAGCCGAAAAAAGCACCGCCTTGAAACGTAGAGACGATGTTAGACGAGAGATCGGCCTTGGCCAAATCACTGGCTGTATCAAGACCGTACGTTCGTTGGAATGAGGGTAAGCTTAGGGTTCCGCCGATGAAGGCGCTGTCGTAGCCGTACATGGCAGCTTTAATCATTAGCTTGGTCAGATACGTAAGGTTAAGGGAACTTACACGCCCACGAAGCCGAGAATGCGAGAAGATATGGCCGATAGCCATATACCTCGCGAGGAACTTCATCACTGGAGTCGTCTTTGACAGAAAATATGTTCCTCATTATGGCGAGTTCAGGCAGCGCTGGGAAGCTCCTCTGGTGTGCCTGAATTCTTCTCACTGAGATGTCACGTCTTGATAAATACCTACGAAATATTACCAAGCCTGGGATGCCTTGACTTGATATTCAGCCCACGCTAGAAAATTTGACATAACGTTTACCCATCTCCAACTTTGTCCCTGCGGAAATAATCATCAGTAGGGGGTCGAAGGATTCGCGTCCACGAAAACGGAATGGATGCGGGGAAATCTGGGGTCTCCAAGTCCAGCAACACTCTTGCAAGGGGTGCAGCTGATCGTCAGGTTAAGAGTTTTCCCAAGCGAACAGGGAGCCTTTCCTAAAGTGAGAAAGTATTTAGTCGGCTCAAGACTAGCGATCCTTGGCGACAAACATGAAGTCTTTGACCAGCGAGGGGGATGCCAATTTCAACAATCACAATATCTCCCGAACTAAAGAACAGTCTCGATGACCAGAATGGCCCAGCCGACCTTGCCCTCGTTCGATGATCTCCCGCTGGACAAGTCAGGGCCTCCTGGAAATGCCTGGGGACTCTGGGGTTCCGACGACCAACTAGGTATGTTGAACTTACTTACTCCAGTAACTGTGGCTGCTGCTGCTGCAGAAATCAAGGAGGGTATCAGGGTATCACTCGACTGGCCCTTGGACAAGCCTTCAAACCCATCGTTTCAGAGACAACCACTCGAACATCGGATTCTCAACAAAGCCCCAATGACAATGAATGATGACGTTGTGACACTGAATACCCAGAGTAGTACACAATGGGATGGGTTCAGGCATTATGGTCCGTAAGCTTCGGACACGGTTGCAACGGGCCCATGTTGATACGTGGGTAGGTTATCAGCGAACTGGACAATTCTATCGTGGCCACAAGCAGGAAGACTTTGGGACTGGGTCACGGACACTCGGAATCGATGGTAATACCACCCATAGAGAAACACCCCATATCTCTCAGCAGCTAACCAGCTAATTCAAGCCTACTCGAATAATGGCGGCATTATCGGACGCGGAGTTTTAATAGACTGGTTCTCGTGGGCACAACGAAATAACATTCGCCTGTCACCCTTCCACACAGGCGCGATCGAGATGTCACATGTCCGTGCAGTCATTAATGAGAACAAAATCGAGTTCCGGCAAGGAGACATCCTCTTCATCCGAGTCGGGTACACTGCGCACTACAACAACCTTTCTCCCGAAGCACAACGAGCCCTACCTCATCGCCAGCCCGGAGGTCTGCTCGGTCTTGAAGCAACAAAAGAATCACTTCGGTGGATCTGGGAGACTGGGTTTGCTGCCATTGCGTCTGATGCTGCCGGCTTCGAACGTGGTCCTGCCACTGGACCATACAACCACCCTGACGTGAGCATTCACCAGTGGGCTCTGGCAGGTTGGGGGTTGCCTATTGGTGAAATGTTTGACTTGGAGGAGTTAGCCCAAAAGTGCGCTGAGAGAAAGCGATGGTCTTTTTTCCTATGCAGTGTTCCTCTCAAGGTGAGCTCGTGGCCCAAGCAAAATGGTTAGTATATGGGAATATAGGACTAACTTGGTATCAGGTACCCGGGGGGGTTGCTAGCCCTGGAAATGCCGTCGCAATACTATGAAAATAGCTGGTCTAGTAGATAAAGATAAATTAATATTGGACTCTCCCGCTTCCTCGGCAATCTGACTTGAATCAACTATATCTTTCACCTTTAACTCGGTTGCTGCGTTCGTGATCGAACACGCCCTTATCCTTAAATTTCACTGCAATCTAGGCTTGACGGATATGTATCGTGAATAATTTCTTGCATGTGGAAGATCCTTCCTAATAAAGCATAAGAGAGTTTCTCGATTTTTCAGATGCCATGGCGTCTAGCACATTCTACCCCTGATACATAGGTACCTGCCCAGGTAATGTTGAGATGACTGACAGTAGCCAACTTGCAGCAAGCCCAAAAATACTGAGAGATGAAATACAACCAGAGATGGTAAAGTGCATTATCATTGGCCAGACATACGGGAGAGAATAGAAACTGCTGTCGACGAATCACAGTTACAAGGCCCCTACTGGATGAATGTGAAGAGACAGGCTTGGCTCAAGCGGTACCTGCAGGACACCTACTAATCAAGACGTGTTCTTTTTAACAATGCATCAGTTATAAACTTGCATGCTACGTAAGAAGCTACACCGTTTGTTCTTTTGCCGTCCGAACTGGTCTAGTCATTTATTGTCAGATTCATGGACCGTTTGAGACGATCACCTGGATAGTCAACGGAGGAAGCTATTCCGGGCCATAACGATCCCTTTTCAGGCACAGATCGAAGTCCCCGATGACCTTTCTGATTTGGGTAGTTGCCGTTGTGCTTGGCACGCCGCGGATGTATCATTGCTTGTGGGTAACAACAAGACGGCTGTTCGTTTTGGTCACTTTGAGAATGTCTCGAAATGTTATAGGGTAGTAAAGAAGGATTTGTCCCGTTCAATCAGGCAAAAAGTGACGGAGAAATTCTTTTAGGGAAGCGGGTTTTCGCATATGGATTAGGGTGTGGCCAAATTGGATCCTAAATGCAACCATTTACACAGCTCCCTGCGTCACGGTGCCTCCTAAACGATGCAGAGTTTCCAAAGTCTGCAGTAAAACACTCATGTCTTATGAAGCACCCACCGTCTTGTTTGACAGCTTCCATCAACCCTCTCGGCCCGACTCTCCCAAAGGGAACACAATTTCGTCATCTTAAGCCTGACAGGTCTCAGTGTGACCCTGTGATGTTACGTAAACAAGATATCACGGAAACAAACATGTCCCGTTCCGTATCTAGGCAGGTACTTATGAAACGTGGGGGATATGTGACAAGACATGCAGCATCAGCCACCTCTTTTCAGCTCCTCACCGAGCGTTCAACTCCCGTTCCGATCCCCTCCAAGATGTGAGTGGCGTTCTACGAATCACGTATACGAGCGGGGGTGATCGGTACGAGATAGATAATTAATCCTGGCAATACGGGCCGGAAGAAACACCGCATACCGTCCGCTTCCCTTTCTCAGCCAAGTGCTTACTCCAGTGCTGGGGATCGGCTAACAAGCTTCAGGTATAATACCCTTAATAGGAACGTAAAGTTGCAACGCATAATCGGGCGAATCCTTCGCTCAACTATAAATCGCTCAAGAGTCCATCAGGGACCCAAAAAAAAGAAAGTCTAGGGGTCTTGTTCTTCATCCTCGCCTTGCCTTGCCACTCACCCTCCTCACTCATGCATGGTCCACGGTCTTTGAGGCGCTTTGCTGTCGCCTCACTCTTCTGTCTCGCGCCTGTGGCCATTGCAGGCCCCAACGAAGACGCAGCTGCCGCCCTCACAAAATGCCTTGATGGTGTCGGGGTGCGCAACGTTGTCAAATCTGACAGCACCTGGGACAGCGAGACAGTCGAGTTCCAGAAGCGCCTCAAGCCAAACCCAGCGTGCATTGCGTTCCCCGACTCGAAAGATGAGATTGCGCTTTCTCTAAGCTGCGCTCGCAATGCTTCTGTCAAGGCCACAGCTCTTGGGCCTGCCCATTCGTTCCAAGGCTATGGCTTTGGCGATCCTGGCAACCTGGTCATCAACATGGCAGCCTTCGACTCTGTCAGCTATGACAAAGACACCACTCTGTTGACCTTTGGCGGAGCTACTCACGTGGGTCCTGTTACCAAGTATCTGTGGGATACAGCTGGTCGACATATTCCACATGTTCGCGGCTCTCATGTTGGCGTGACGGGTTCCAGCATTGGAGGGGGATTTGGTTCAACGTCTCGCTATGTAGGCATGGCGTTGGATAACCTTGTGTCAGTCGAGTACATGCTTTACAATGGAACCATTGTGAAAGCCGGCAAGGGCTCAGACCTTCTATGGGCGGCCCAAGGCGCTGGCGCCTCCTATGGCATCCTCCTCTCCACCACGACAAAAACCTTCAAGCCTGAATTTGAAAAGGCAGTCAACTTTACCCTTGACATTGGCAATGTCGATGCCGAACAGGCAGCCAAAGCACTGGTGGCCATTCAAGACTACTCTACTAGTCCCGCTTGCCCTGATGAATTTGCTCTGCGTTTCAACCTTGTCGTGCCTCCATGGACCAGCACTGGGTACTTCTACGGCGATCCGGAAACCTTTGACGACGTTGTCGAGCCCCTGCTCAGTGATCTTAAGAAGATCAGCCCCGAGACTTCTCTCAACAAAACCGTACTTGAATTCTGGGACATGGAGGTTCAAGTGGGTGGTGCGGGCATGAACCAGCCTAACGGGGGCAGTCTTGGTGGCCGAGCTTTCTACACGCAGAGTTTGACAACGACCACGGATCATCCCTTGACTGTTGACCAAGCAAAGACTCTTTTCACCAGCACCTCCCTGGCTTTCAACCGGACCGACATGACCAGATTTGGCTACCTTGATCTCTGGGGCGGTGTGTCTCGCGACATCTCTGATGAAGACACGGCGTATGCGCACGGGAAGAATCTGTGGCTGATTCGCTGGGACGCCAACGCAGTAGATGTCAATAACTACCCAGCGGATGGTGTTGCGTACATGAGGAGCCTGATGAAGCCTTTTGAGGAAGCTTTGACAAAGGCCGGCACGCCACTCAGGGGATTCGTCAACTATGCCGACTCGGAACTCAGTGAGAAGGAGTGGAGTTCGCGTCTTTACGGGAAGAACTTTGACCGGTTGAAGAAGATCAAGGCTGCGGTGGACCCTGAGGGTTTGTTTACAAACCATGCTCAGTCCATTCCTCTGCCTTGAAGAGTAAGTAATGGACAAGTCCATATGCTAGACTACCTATTTAGCTGTCAAGTTACATAGTACTCATGACATGTCTGGGTTGGTATTTTAAATAAAACACTATTTCGTCGCTTAGTCGTGCCTGTATGGACTCATGCTGAACGTGAGATTGCTAATAACCTTCTGGGATATATCAGAACGGGAGTTTTGACTCGCCCTTAGATAGAATTACTAAATATATTAGTATTGGGTTTATTATGATGCTAGAGATATAGAAAGATATGGTGTTCTTTGTTATAGTGAAGGCAAGCTGTCGGCAGCCACGCATTCAGATAATAGCAAGGGAACGGCAGTCGTGGCTATGCGTTCATTGGATAGGTAGGGTAGGGAGTTTGAGAAGGATTAAGAGGCCTTTGATCCCTCACTACGTGGCCTGGAACTCATTCAGCAATATAAGGCCTTCTTTAAAGGGTACCGCTAGAATACGAGCAATAAGAGCCACGGCAAATTTCTTCCCTGCTGGAGCTACTGTGTAGTATACCCCAGCTGACCAGGATCCCCCAATCAAATGCAAAAGGCTCATTTGCAAGACATCAAGGTATTTGATAATTCCGAGTAGTGAGCAAGGGTGAGTAAATGCGGTGTCGATGACATGTTGTGGATAACGGAAGCGCCGGTCGAGGCGGTGAAAGGCTTGCCGCCAACTGGAAGTTCTAATTCAACATTGACTAAATTATCCGCTGTAATTTGTACGAGGCCGATATAGCCGTATCTGAAGAACAGAATCGTACGCAGAGAGTATGCGAGTCATGTGTCAAAAGACAATGATACGAGTGGAGGCAATAAGGCTTCATTCTCCGTTTACCCGACATTAAGCTATTGCCTTCTGACAAGTTTGTATCATACCAAAGTCACAAATGTTACAGGGCTGAAAATATCTCGACACACATCTGCTAGCTCTCGGGCAACGGATTGTAAGTGGACCTCATCGGGGTCAATTCTTCACCAGGAAATACGGACGAACGATGGGGCCATACTCAGCCATCGGCCAAAACACAACGGAATAGTTCATTGTTTGGCGGATATACAGACCGCATCCATGTCATAAACGTGAAACACGAGGCAGATGCCATTCGTGGTCTATCCCAAACACCAGCCCATTCCTCGCCTTGGGACAGGCTGCTGCAACTCTTTCGAAACACGGGCTTTTGTTCTAGCTGCCACTCACTACCGCAAGTGGCAATTTCACCTGGCGGACCGACTTGGTGGTCTCCCGTTTACGCCAGGCCTGAGACGACAGGGTTGTGTCGGAGAATAACTCCACCAACCGATTGACGTGCCGTAATTAACGGACTCGGCGTGGAGCTTGTTTATAGTCCGCCAATCAGAGTTGATGTTTGTTAGGCACTGGGAAACCGTCGTTGATATAAAGGCGGTTGGCTTTCTTTTCCTTCGAGTCTGGCAAACAACACTATCCAGATCTCTAGACCAACAGACTCATCAATAAACGCCAAGATGCCTTCCTCCAACCAGATCCTCTCCGCCCTCGCCGCCATGGCCGTTGCCTCAGTCAACGCCGCCATGGGTCCCGCCTTCAGCACTGGCCCCGTCGGTGAGGGCTCCTGGATCCGCGAGGCTACCTCTACCCTCGTCCTTCCCGATGTCCCCAGTGGCTCTTCTGGTGTTGCCTCTCTCTGGGTCGGTATGGGCACAGACAAGGGTGACCTGATCCAGTCTATCGCCGACAACTGGCAGTCCGATGAGTGGAGCATCTTTGCCTACACTCTTGTCAAGACCGGAGGTGGGTTTGACTGTGGGAATGGATATCAGATGTGTGAAAGTTAACTGGTGTTGCAGACAACTCCCAGCAGCCCGTGCAAGACGAGAACCCTACCCCCGCCAAGGCTGGTGACCGCATCACGATGCACTGTATGAGACCACACTCATTTTTCGAAAATGAATGAGCGAGCTAACTAAGAACCAACAGACAAGTACGATGACTCTACGCAAGAGTACACCCAGTACGTCTCCATCAACGGTCAGCAAGTCAGTACCCTTTCGACCGCCAGCGGCCACGCCCAAGGCTGGGGCAGCGCCGTCGAGTGCGGAGCTGAGGATTGCGGTACCATCGGCGCTCACAGTAAGTCTCACGGCAATATCCCCAGAGATTCATACACTAACTCTCGGCTCTAGAGTGGCTCGACACCAAGATCATCCTTGACAGCGCTGACCCCAACTACGTCAACACTGTTGGCAAGGGCGAGGGCGTCACTGGTGACCTCGCCACCGAGGACGGTGGCAAGACCTGGACTGTTGCCGAGATCGACATCCCCGAGCACACTTTCTAAGGTGGTGCGAGTAGAGATGTTCGTGTAAATTGCGTGTTATTTGTACATATTTCTACATTTGTGTCATATTCAGGCCAGAGCGCAGCATATAGAGAAAAGTTCAAGCAGCCCATTAAAATATACACGCTGCATTAAGAAGTACTTCAGAGGGGCTACTATTACAGGTGAATAAATAGCTTTGCCTCTCCTTTATACTCATGGAATAGGCCAGTCTCCGTAATTTGCCATCATTCGATCTAATCTTGTCTCTAGAAAGGGTGACACAGCATAGGACATTACACAACCAACTCTGTTTAGTAATCATTCTAGATACTTTCATTTTGCCTAAATTCAGTACAATACATAGATAGAGTTAAGAATGAGATCGACTGGGCAGTCCAGAGGATCCTTTAGGCTACGAGCGCTTAACTAGCTCACGAGCTTCAACGACAAAAAGACTTTGATCACGTATATTGACGTCAAGCTCATGTGATAAGGACAATAAACATAACTATTCCATCAAATTTCATCAAGCTTGAGTGCACATCATGCAGCTCCAAGACGCTGCATTAAGCTCAAAGCATCTTTGCACAAGACCCCAACTAGAGTTCCACAGATGACTTGAAATCTTCCAAGAACTTCCACCTTGACTGCTGCTTCCATCCCCTCTCCTTCCAATCATTTGCCTTCTTTGGGAAGAAATCGATGACATCAAGAAGACCATGGTCGTGGGCGATCACAACAAAAACTTCATCCTTGGCGTCAAACTCTCTCAAAGTGGCCAACGACTCTTCCGCCTTGGCAACATCCCGCTCTGGCAACTCCGAGAGTTTCTGGTAAAATGGCTTATCTCGGACGTGTTTGGGGTGAACTTTGACAAAGACCTCGCCTGGACAGACACTCCCTGGCAAGAAAGGTGGAGTGGTCAATGGCGATGGCGACAACTCGTCCGGTAGGGGTAGGTACTGCGTTGGGCGGAGACAAGCGCAGTGGTGACAGCTATCTCCCCCCATCAAGATAAAGGTTGAAGGGGTGGTGCGAGCGAGGGCAGCCATGTGACCAACGGTATGCTACACAATTCAGTGAACGCCTGGACCTAGATTCAAACAAGATGCTTACGCCTGGGGCATCGAGGAGGTAGAAACTCCCATCCTTGAAGTAATCTACGGCACGAAAGCCTCCGATCTTGGTTACATCGGGACCAGTTTCAAAATTGATCTCAACAAGATCGCGGCCCCTTGTCTTGATATTAGTAGATGTTCTTGGATAAGGGCGTGACTGTGGTTCGTGACTTACTGATAGTCTGTCTCGAGGATCAAGGCCTCGGGGTCGGCAGGGTAGCCTGGCAACATGGCATCTTTAAAGCCAGGGCCTACAACCAGTGACGTCGTGGCAGGGAATGTCGAAGGGTCTCCGGAGTGGTCAAGATGCCAGTGACTGTAGTTGGAATATGTCAGTGACGTACTCTGTTCATCCAAGGAAAGCATGGCTTACCTCCAGATAATGGCGTTAATGTCGCTCAGCTGAACGGATCCTTCATCACGAAGGATAGTGGCAACGTCTTTCCCAACCGTGATAGACGCACCGTGATTCTCTATCGCGTCCTTGAAAGGGTTGAGGACGGCCGGAGCAAAAGAGTCTATGTCTGGGCGAAGCGACAAGTCAAAGAGAATTTTTGGGCCCGATGGATGCTCAACCAGGAAGGAGTACGAAGGGGCGTGCACAAAGTCGTGGCCCGGGATGACCTCCTTCACAAAGGTTGGCATGGGCACTCGGAGGCGTGCAGTGCTGTCGATGACTTTGACTGCAACCACGTTGGACGAGGATGGAAGCTCAAAGTTGGGAGGAGATGCTGCCATGATGGAGGGTACGAGATGTGAATGGCGTTGTCTGTGATGTTGAGTGAATAGCTGGTGACTTGTCTGCAATAATAACCCAGTTCTCATGACGGAACCCGGGCTATTATTTATACAAAACCAGTCTCTCTGTATTCGTGTCTGATCATCCATCTCAAGCCGACTATTCCTCCGTCTCGCAAGCCGCGCCCACATTTCCGCAGGCATTCCCGCAAAGTTGGTCCGAGGGCGCAGTACGGCGGCGTAGTTAGTATCTTGCTGTATGTTACGTGTCAGTACTAACAGGGGAGAAGTACCGGAGATGGTATTCGCCCGATTCACCCCTGTCAGGCAGGAGAAGCGTGGTTGACGTTGCATAACGTCAATCCACTGCTGCGGAAGAACACGGGAAGAGAGTAACCTGGTGTATAAGGGTGCTTAATAATACTTGGTAGATATTATTATACCTTTCTCCTAAATAGGAAGGCGAAGAGTGTTTTTTTTTTTTTAAAAAAATCGGTGTATAAAAAGGAAATATAAATATCTATGCTTGGATTATATCTCCCTTCTATAAAGACCATTTAAGTAAGAAAAGGCAGTAAAAGTATTATAAAAGAGGTTACTAAGTAAAAAGGCCATTAGCATTAGATTATTAATTACCGAATTATTATATACTAGTATCACGATTCTTAATCACATATCAAACCCGCCGCCACACACCACCAAGTGCCCTATTCGTCCGAACAGCATGACTCTTGTCCGTGGAGATATGCGCGGCGGAGATAGTCGCGTCAGCCAGGACCGACTAGCTCCGCCAATCATGTCCAGGAACTAGTTACAACACCATCAAGAACATCAGGCTACGTGCAACTACCACCGACTGATATGCTGTTAACCCTTCGAGGAGCAAACTGCGTGTCGGTTAGAGGCTCTCTTTACTGTGATGCCAGAGGTGTAGAAAAATACCGTGTTCTTTGATGTTGGCAAGGCAAGCTACCCTCAACGGAGCAGATGCGCGATTCAGATAGATGGATAGAAGCTCTCCTCGTCCTGAAGTGGAAGCCATTGGGCCATGTCGACCAACAAGTCGAGAGGTAAGCCCTCAAGCCGGCTGCAGCCACTGGCTCTTCAGAGAAGATCAACAATAGAAAAGGTCTGAACTTGGAAAGGAAAGAGAATAGAAAAATTTGGTCGAGACAAGAACATGGATGGGACCTGTCAACTTGATACTCAGTCTGGCCGTGTGCAATTATGATAGCTGCGTAAGACGGCGTTGGTTGGCCAGGTTTTTTGCAGGGGGGGTGCTAGATTGCTACCCCGGGGCTGGCCCAGCAGCTTGTAGTTCGACTCTAAGGCCGGCCAACCTTTAGTAGGTATCTTGGTACTGTTACATCGTGGAAAAGTCATGCGCAAATAGCGCTTGTCTCACCAATGGAGATCTTCATCGGGCAGCACAGCCCCACGAGTGATGAAGGTGGTTGGCCACCCTCAAACAAAACAACAACATCCCGACCCTTTTGGCCATTTCCGTCTTCAGGCATTAACATGGCACTGCGGCATGAGCTGAGAACAACAGCTTCCTGTTCTATTTGTGGCCTGCAACTTGAACATTGGGGCTCCCCTGTTGAGGTCACGACATTTCTCGGCTTGGCTGACAGGACGGGGTGGTGGGATGAGGCCATCTTCCTTTGTGATCCAGGCGACGAAGTTGGACGATTGGTCTCGTCGTGGGATTATAGCCGCGAGGCAGCACCGCCAGATATCTCGGCCATGTTGCATCGCATTCAGGCCCTGGGCCAAAACACCGCCCGTCCCAAGGTTGAGATATACCCCGCCAGCTTCGACCATGAGCGCACATTTTACCTAGAAGAGCCAGGCATCGTATGCCAGGAGAGGCAAGGGTGGGTGCACATAGACGAATGCTGGCCCGTCTGTCTGCCAATCCACGAGAGCTGTCTTGCCTTGGCCGAGAGGGTATGGGCTACCTCCAACCACTGTTACGTACGTGACCTTCGTGGGCTGTGGACGGCTTTGCGTTGGAGATGGGAGGTCACGAGAAGGAGCTGCGAGAGTTGGCGTGAGCAACCCCCAAACTATCAACTCGGCAGGCTTGACTTCCGTGCGCTCTTTTTCCCAGGTGCTGGAGCCGATGAAGATTTCACTTCGACACCTGCATGGCCTGGTCGGAATAGCAGTGCTGCTGAGAATTTCCGGGATGTGAGTCTTTATTCGACCCCTCGTCTTGCATGCTTCTCTTAATCTTGATGGTAGCTTTTTACTGTCAACCCTCTCAAAGTCCCCGGCCTTACGGGAACAGTCCTTCATAATCTCGTACAAGTAACATCAAGCTCCATGGACGAACGGTTTACAGAGGCTTTGTTCGCGTTGCCGGCAGAAATACTCAAGATGATATTGGACCTTGTTCTTGGAGTGGAACTCCCAGAGTTGGTCTCGGGCATGCTCCCTCAGCGCTTCTGGCGCGACCAGCTGAAGTCTGGTGCTCTCCCATGGCTCTGGGACATGGACGCAAAACTCATTCAAGACGCTGATGAGAGACCTTGCCCAGGTGGACCAGAGTATGAGTGGAATTGGGAACTTCTGTACCGCCAGCTCAGCTGCAGTGTTGACTTTGGTGTCCGGAACGACATCAACCCGGCAATCGACCCTTGTCAGGACATCGAGGAAGAGGGCGAGGTTGTTGAACCAGCGGATGCGCTCTGGGTTACTACTGGATACTACGACAAGCTGGAACATGTACCTCCAGGCTTGTTCAACCGACGCAGAGTTTGGCAGCTACTAGAAGAGATGTTTGTCGGAGATGCCCTCCCATGGACAGAGATGGGTTGGCAAGATGGCTCACTTCCCGAAAAAGAGAGTATGCCGATGCTGTGGACCAAGTCTGGCGGTTTCTCGGACCAGCCCTATTGGCTTCCTCGCATTGACATGGCTGGATTTGTGCGCATGATTGACGGCTCTGTTCACATTCGGACGGACTGCCATCCGTTGCAGTATTGGCAAAAGTTCAAGATCTGGCTGAAGCGGGAGCCGCCTGCTTCGGTGGAGGAGATCAACGATGTGCTGCGAGGATTGGGGTATCCTGTTTGAGGCGGGGATTGGGAGAATGATGGACGTTGAGTGCTGAAGCCCTGGATAGTAAAAACCTGAACTCTAGTGACATGGATTGAGAAAAGTAACTCCTCTTGGTCTTGCCTGGTTGAACATTACGCATCTTCCCACTGGTAGATGATATGCCGTTCCCCCAACGCAGCCTTGAGCACCAGCAACAAGTCATCGATCGAAGTCAAGAACTTGAGATACAGAGTCACGGCCACGCAATACCGTCGATGATTCTCATCCTCCACCAGCGTCGTGGTCAACATGGCATTGCCACCCTGGTCTAGGTACGATTCAACAGCTCTGCTGACCAAGGGAGCTGGTAGCCGCTCTGGCAGAGGAGACCCAGTCCTCAAAGCCTGTTCAATGATTCCCAGCACTGCCATGATATCCCCAATTGAGCGATCATTCAAGATGCCGGTTGTGCGAATCAGGCGCTCCTGGAGTTCCTTGGGGAGAGAAGATGCGAGATTCAGAAGACCCCCTACCGCTTGGTTCATGTACTGGCACTGTTCCTGCACCTGTCTGAGAACCTTTTGTTCAAAAGGACCGAAGCTCAGCTCTCCCTTGAGTAAGGCGATCGAGGCATCTAGCGACGTCAGAATTTCCGCCACTTCGATAGATATCTGCTCTGCAACGGCACCAAGCGCACTATTCTTTTCCGCTCTTCCCCAGTGGGAGATAAGAAGCGCATAGTGATCAGATAGCGTCCGCACCGAGTTGGCAAGTGTTTTGCAAACGTGAGTGGTTGCTGACGGGGGGTGTGGAAACAGTTGGACGACAAACGCGGCGACAAATCCAAGCAACACAGTAACCAACCGTTTCCAGAATGCTACGTCTCCTTTACCAGGTAGTCCGTACTGCTTGATATGATGTTCATCCCAGCTGAAGCCAACGATCAGAGCAAAGGTGGCCCCACCCATGATGCTCGCCTGGGCAAACGCTGGGGGCAAGAAGATACGCCACCATATCAAGGGCACAATCATGACGGCCGTGATGGCCCCCATGCCATACGCATTTCCCGGACCATTACCAGATCCGATATACCACGATACCATACCCATTACACCACCTATAATTGTGCCCAGTGTCCGGGCGGCGAGGGAGAAGGTGAAATCGGCCATGTAAACGAGCAGAGCCGTCTGGGCACTAATGACACCCCAGATACCCTTCTCGCGGTAGAAGAACCCGGCAGAGTGAGGAAGTGACGCGGGAATAGAGGTTGCAATGGTCACGATGACCATGCGGAATGCAAACATGCCAGCAGGATTGGTGAACCAGTTGTACGTTGCAATTATGGCGCGACTGAAGGTGTTCCTCCGCGCTGATGATCCTTGGTAGCCTCGACTGATTTCGAGTCGTCTGCGAGCTTCTTTGGTCTGTTCATCAAAGGCGACAGGGTCCATGGTAATATCAGGGTCGTCTTCGTTTGCAGTGCCAGAAACAGGGATAGTAGCTCTTCCGCTGAGCAGCCAAGACAAGGCATACTGGAGTCGTGAGGGGACCCAGATGCGGTGAGTCGTTCGTGTTTGTGACAGGTGGAGGATGTACTCCAGCAGCTTCTCTACCGCTATAGCCATGCCTAGAATTCGCTCCTCGATGACCATGGAGATGATCATGCTTGGAAGAAACGGACGGTCCAAGGCCTCGTCTATCTTCAGCTGACCATTCTGATCAAATAGCTCTGCGTGGGCCTCCAAGACGCCTCGAGTAGTGTTGGCAACGCAGGCCTGCCTTGCAGCTCTCGACCTGGCCAAGGCGTCCTCTAGGTCCCGAGCCAAGACACCGAACTGAGACTGTGAGGGTTTTCCAATCCACCGACAAGAGTTGACAGCGTGGATGTACTCTGCAGCCAGCTTGACAGCCTGGGACTCGACCTGCAGCATCTCTGAAGTCGTTTCTTGCAGCGTCTGCCTTGTTCGCGTGCGTATTTCTGCGATCTCGGGTCTCTGGAGGGCTTTCATCAAGTGTGCGGTCTCAAGACGGTGACGACGGCCAATTTCGTATTCCTCCTTTTCTGTAGCCGGTCCCGCGGTGCCGTCACGTTGGGTCTTTGAGCTCTCCTCCTGCTTGTGGGCGACGCGGGTCCTAGCGATGTGAAAGTCGATCAAATACAAGCCCGCAAACATGACTTCTCGAACACGCGCTTGCAGCCCTTGGAGATCGTCCGCATTCCACCGCCCGCGGGAAAAGTCGATCGGAAGAAAAGCGAGCGATGGTTGGGTAGCCTTGAAGAGGGCAATCATGTTGGCCCTAGTGGCTCTAAGTTCGGCCAACAGAACCGACTCATCGGCGAGTCGTTTTCGTGTTGAATCCAATGCCCCTTCCGCCATGCGTACGAGTTTTTCCACTTGGTCGAGAACAACATACGATGTCGACTGCGGGAAGAATAGAAGGCAGCATGCTGCACCAAGTCCGATGCCGATAGCACCCGGCTTTACCAGGAGAGAAGCCAAACTTCCGTCGAATCCAGGAAGTGTTGGACCAACAAGTATGAAGATGTCGGTGATAATGGTTCCAAAAATTTGCATGACGATGAACTTTGGGTTTGCGCATCTGATCCGGGCCAACGTGTAGATGAAGAAGCAGCCCATAACGTAGAAAATGACGGTGACGCGTGCATCAAGCATGAAGCCCTCGTGGATCAGCTTCTGCGCTTCCCATGCCGGCGTTTGTCCCGATTGTTTCGCTGCCGCTCCGGCTGCTTGTTGCAGAGCACCAATGTTGGCCTGGGTTGTTGAGTCCGGTCGCGCGGCAAACGCGGCTTTCATAGTGAAAAGGCCCCAAGCCCAGGCAAGGCACATGCCCAGCAGCAGCGAGAGACCTGCTAGGAGGTAGACAAATAAGATGCTCGCAGGAGGAACGATGAAGAGCAGGATCGCTCCGAGGAACGCGGCCAGGCCGATGTCCGCGAGTGCCGGGTTAATAAAGATGAGGAGGATGGAAACCCATACTGCTGCCCAGCAGCGAAACAAGATTTTGAGGTCATGAGCATTGAAGTGGTCCAGCCATTTGGGCAACTGCCGACGCGGAGCTGGTTTGGACGGCTCTTCCCGGGAGTCGGAGGCGGAGTCTTGCGAAGCCATCGTTTAAGCTGCTGCTCGTTCCTGGTGAGGCGTTTGTCTGAGGGGAATGTTTATTCCAAGGCTGGGGATGACGTGTTGTATCCGTAGTGGCGCGTCGAGGTCAGACATTAGTCTACGCCTAGTGCGGCCGGTGGTTGGTCCGTTGAACTCAATTTGCTTTGTTTATCCAGGCCAACTATGGTCGCACAACGTTATCGGAGAGGGCGATAAGAGCTTGCACGGCTCGTGATTGGATCAGAATTAGGATATGAGCTACAGAGCGAAACTAGACGACCAGTTTTATATAACATACTGAGGGGTCACAATAGTCGGTTCAGGCAAGGTTATGATCAACACTATTGTTCCTTTCCCTGATTTTAGCAGATACGGCCATTTATATAAAAGGAAAAGACTGCGTATTGACAAGAGACAGGTACAGGATTGTGACAAGTTCCTCCAGAGAAAGGTAGTACTGCTATCCATCGGGCCAACGCCAACAATCATCGACTTCGCATATCACGTTCAACCCGAGACACGAACTCTTCTTGCATCAACAATCACTAGATGCCATGTCAAGCAAGCCGGAGAGTAGGTTAAGAGCACTTTCCCCACTTGCCCTTGTCGCATGATTTCGCTGTGTTCCGGTCAGTAGGCATGTTACCGATGGTGATGATAGCCTCATGAAAACCACAACTTACGGCAAATCTGAAAACAGCTGCCGCAGCGGCATCCAACAGCACATCCCGTGTTGCAAATAGCAACGCAAAGACCCCACTGCTTTCTGTTCTTGCATGCGGCACGGGCCTCGATAGCAGGCTCGTCACGAGCATCCAGGTCGGTAGACCCGGTAAAGGAGACAGCAGACTCCCAGGCAGACTGGATGACGGGGTCTGAGACGTCAACAATGCCCTCGAAGTCGTCGAGGCTGAGCTCGTCGTTCTTGGGGGCGGCGAGAGCCAGAGTGAGCAGGGAGAGGAAGTAGACGGCCTTCATTTTACTAAATGTTAATATCCGATTGTTATAAATAATTATTGAAGATGGTGATGAATGATGGGCTGGACGAGACTGAGACCAGCAAGTCGTCGGCTTCTTATACTTTTCTCTCTCGAGTCACGATATTCTCAGCTCATGATCCAAGTACTTACACGTCTACGTCTGTATAGGCCTAGTTCTCTCAAAGCTCTGGCTCGGTAATTCTGATCCAAAGGCACTCCAGAACTCACTGTTGGTTCTTCACGTATACGGCGACGGCATGCTGTGCCACAACTATGCGTTTTCGCGATGCCTAACACGCAACTCAGACATTGAGCAGTTAATGATTCCACTAATAGAGTGTTAAGCCATCACCCCATGGGGTTCTGACCTATGCACTTTTGTCGACCGAGTCTGTTGCCGCTTCGTCGGTATCAGATGAGAGTATGGACGCGACGGCCCGGGCTTGGTTCTTCTTGGGCAGATGTGCCACTGCTATACCCCTGCTCCAAGAGACCTCGTCTCAATTCATAGGGCCGCATAAAGCGCTAGGCATGGGTACTTCTACAGCCCGTCTGCATTTCTGGCGACGGTACTGACTTCAAAAGTTCCCGCGCCTAAGCGAGGAGTTAATGCGGTTGAGGCCAAAAAGTCGGAGGCTTTCGCGGTCTAGATGCCCGGGGTTCTCTAAGACCGACTCGGCCGACACCAAAGACCGGTTGAATGCCATTGACTACATCGTATAAGGTACGATGCCTTCACCAATCTTGAACCGTGGATGGTCATCGTGCCAAGGACAAGCCTTCAAGCTGATAGTAAATCCTCAACGACGAATCTTGAGCGATCAAGAGTCGCGCCTTAACACAAGCGATTTTACACCAGCGAGATTTAATCGATGCTAATAAAGACCAGCATCACTATCAGTCAATATCTGAACATGGAGTTCCATTGGAAGTCGGGCTTACGGTGCAAGCTCTCAGCGCTAGTCTCATAGTGGACCTTGGTGGATTATTATACTTGAGGGGGCCTCTATTCCGACCCGACCCTCACCCCATGCTAGGCCAGCTAGCACCCACTAGCGGCTCTGATAGTCCCGTACCTAGGTATCTTGTAGAAATTGTCCATATGTCGCTGCATTTAAGAACCATTGCAACAGATACCCGCGACTAAATGATTTAGAAGGTCTTTGCAGATTTTCACTATCAGGCAAGACCTCTCAGTATGCTCGATTCTTGGAAGAGGTTTGGCGTGTTTTTTTAGTTGAGGCATTTAATATGACATTCATCCTTCAGGAGGATGAGAAAAACCTCAGTTCTCGCCCCCACACACCAACGTAAATGCATATGAATTTAATTTCAGCCAGCAAGAGTTGAAAGATCATTATTTTTCTATATGGAAAATCCGACGAGTACTCTACTACGTATTGAATGCTCCGCCCAATCCCAACCTAGAGGAGTAGGGTAAGCGGGTGCCTTAGCGTCCTCTCTAGCCTCAGGCACCAAGTTTTATGCCGACCGCTGAGGGGCAAACCCTGATTCGATCTCCAATTCTGCATCACTCAACAAGATCGATAAAGCAGACGAAGTAGCCATGCCTCCTAGATCTGCATCACGTGCCATGACCTTTACTGGGTATGCGAAACCCTTGCGCTTTTCCGTGTGGCCGACGTGATAGCTAATCTCCTTACCCACAGCTGCTGGACGTGTAAGGCCAGAAAAGTCCGATGTGATGAGAGGCCAGTGGCCTGTAAAAACTGTGAAAAGAGAGGTGTAGTCTGTGGTGGCTATGGTATTAGGTTGCAGTGGGTATCGGATCCGTTGGCGCAAACGGACCTGAGTGCTGGGCTTCAAGGCCGTCGGAGTCTTCGGCTGAGTATGATCTTGTACACCGTCGACTTGCCTTCATGCACTAACACAGCACAACACAGACAAGACTGGTGGTCGGTATAGCCAAGGCAAGATTGACGAGTTTCTCTCAGCCATTGATCAAGATGCCGAGTCTGGCCTCTCATCTCGACAAGGACCCTTTTCTGCATTTCTCGTCGATTCCATCGACGTCTCTCGAATGGATACAGCTACAGCACCCCCAGAGTGTTGCCCTACTGCTCCCGTCTCACCCCTACCAGGACATCTTGATGGCATTCTGCCTCTAGACCCTATAGCTCAAGAAAGCACTCTCGACCAAGAATTGGAATCCCTCCCGTTTGGCTTGGAATCAACTTCAAACACGACACCCTGGTTCCCTCTCGACTCCCCCAATCCCTTTTCTCCCTCGTTACTCGAATTAGAAAGCCCCTCTGAGAACCCAAGCATCGTTGCTGACGGGTCATCGGATGAGCAACAACTCATTCGCCGACCTTCACCTACAAACAGCACCTTTTTTGCTGCAACTATATCACATGGATCTCCCTATACGTCTAAACCTGATTATCGTCTCATCCGGCACATTCACACAAGTCTATTCGGAGACGATGAGATCGACTCCCTGATGAATCATTATAACGTGCACGTTGCAGCTCTACTTCAACCGATAGACCATTCCGGCAACCCATTTCGAACACTGTATCTTTCTACAGCACTCGAAGGAGTCTCGCATCGCTTAACGGATATCGGGACATCAACGGCAAAGCTGTACTCGGCACTTTCCCATTCTCTAGCAGCATCCTCTGCCTTTCACCGCTGGAATTGTGACAAGAGCCATATCAAGTACCGAGAGATAGGCGCCAAATATCGCTACTACGCTATTCAATCTCTGCAAGACGCGGTGGGAAATGTACCGCCTGCTGCTCACTACAAGACGTTGATGGTTGCGGTCATGTCTCTTATTACCATAGGGGTCAGTGACTTTATTCCGTTATGACTAGAGGATGCTGACGATTACTAGGTCATGTCAGGAGAAGGAGACGACTTTCGTCTGCATATCAATGCTGCAGCCCAGTTGCGAAGCCTACGAAGCCGATGGAAACTTATGAGTCGCTCATCAAGGCAGCTCAACGAGATTGGCGCATTCCTGGCCATGTTAGCTCGCACGCTCTCCTTTCATCCTTCCTCTTCGCCTTGGCCTATTTGTGACGATGACCTGGCTGTCGGTGAGGATATGATCATACAGTCGAGTACTTGCTACGAGTATGTGTACGGTGTAACACCGAGTATTGCAGTCGCAATCCTCCAGACATGTCGCCTCGCTGAGCATTTAGCTCGATTTCGAAATGAGCAACATGAACATATGCCGGATGGCTTTTTAGAAGCTTGTGAAGAGTTAGGAAATAGGCTACAGTCCTGGCGATTCGCAGCCGAGACTATCGCGTCGATCCCAAAGGGTGACGGCCTGAGATTTTCCATGTTGACTCACCAAGCAAACGCCTGGCATGTCGCCGCGCTCATCTACTACTATACTCGCATACAGGGTGCTGAACCTGCAGACCTTGTCCAAGAGGTCGAGGCCGTCGCTGAACACTTGCATGCGGCCGAGGATATAAAATTGGCATCAGACATGATGTACCAAGGCCTATCAATGGCGCCAATCACTTGGCCGGCACTCGTCGCTTCCTGTAATACTTTAAGCTCTCGTCGAGACACATGGAGGAAGTGGTGGCAGAGGATGGAATGCTATAATATTGCAAATATTAGCAAGCAGTGGGATATTGTACAACAGATCTGGGAAAGGATGGACCAAAGGGAGCAGGAGGGGATGGGATCTATCGACTGGACTGAAGCTTTCGACAGTGTAGGCATACATGTCCTCCCTACATAGGCACTCAGGCGTTTTTGACGATTCGTGCTTCGAATCCAGCCATGCTGGGTTGATCCATCAACGCATTGGCAGTGTTATGTGTGTACGCAGTCTTCTCAACCATAACATCAGCTGATACACACAGATTGGCATTAATTATATAGGTAGCGCCTCGAATATGCCGTTATAATAAAATAGAGAGTATATGAAACGGCTAGGGCTCTAATCTGTTCTCGTTGGCTAAATGTACAGGCATGTATCAGCATGAATCATCCCCTTGATACGGCGGAGGGACTTCTGTGTCGCATGCTATTTCAGAGTCCCCATTGTCCGTAATATAGACATCTAGATGTAAGAAAAACTTGCGTCCCGTGCTGGATGCGACGACATGGTTGGGCTTCTCGGCAAATGATGTTTCTCTTGTCATAAACAATTCGATCGCCAACGCATGCTTGACCTCCACGCCATGAGAAGCTTTGACATCAACGCAAGGCCGAGCCCCATTTACTTTTAATCTCTGCCGGTTCGTGTTGTAACAGAGATCAATGTCCGCGGTTCCCCCGTTTAGCATTTCTGTTTGCCAACCTTTGTGCAAAGCGCCTGAGTCGAGAACACGGGTGGTCAATTTACTCTTGGTTTCACTGGGGGGAGCCTTGTCGTGATGGCAAAAGGAGTCATCATGCTCAGTGGTTTCCTCGAGTCTCCATGTCATTCTTTTTAGTCGCCAAAACATGTACCGCCCGGAACTGTCATCGTAGCTGAGAAGGTTCTCGAGATGCAATGAGACCTTGTTTGCCGCTTGGGGCACGATAACTCCGTCGTAAATAGCGCTCACACTTGCATCGGTGGGAGGTAGTGACGCATAAAAGTAGGCTGGGGGCGTAGTAACGGGGCGAAAACGTTTGATGCATATAGGCCGCTTAAGTTCCAGGCATTCGCTTGGTATTCGACTGGAGCTTTCTCTGTTAAAGACGTTCAGGTTGGCTTTGAGCTCGTATGTTAACGAGATGTCCGGTGTGTCGACTGTTGCGGCGGAGTCCCTGGGTATCTCAATAGTGAACGGAATTCGGTGAGCTCCTTTCGTTAATGTTATGGGAAGGTCTCCATTCGACCACTTTCCAACATCGACGAAAGCTGTTCGACATTTGGCACATTCATCCGTTGTTGAGGGTGGTCGACTGATCCGCTGTGCGAGTGTCGCAGCCAAGTCAAAGCCTTGAACCGTGTCGTGATGGATGTCGATCAACAAGAGGCCGGATAGGGGCACTGATTCCCCATTTCCAAGGAGAGTGAGAGAAGAGTTGTCGATGCTCCAACAAAGGGTAGCAACTGTTGAGGATTTCTGTTGGGGTCGGCTCGTCGAACTACAGAGCTTTAACAAACTGGCCATCGTGATCATGTACCTGCTTCAGCCGCGATCTTGTGGGTTCACAGTAAGTAGAGAGAGGCGCTGGATTGAATTTGAAGCGTTCTTTTTTATTCTACTCGGTTCTGAACATGTGAGTATTCAGCCCCTGCAAGGATCCGCCTTCGACATGATCTGCTAGCGAGCTTACCTAATCACTGTCTTTGCAATAATGTCCTTGACTGAGCGAATAACTGGCGAGGAGGATGCGGTGGAGTGTTTTTTAACCACGAGGGGCAGCAGGTCTCGGAGTTGGTTACCCTCCATCAAGGTACCTTACCTCAAGGTTTAGGCTACAAGATGCTCTAATTAATTGAGAATGTTATCGCCGCCAGGGCTAAGCTGGACCTGAGCATGTGTTAGAAGCAGCTGGGTTTACTCGGGGAACCAGATTTATTGCTGGGGAGAAGAGAGGAGCGGATAGATTTGGAGTCTGAGGATCTTTGCCGACACCGACTTTCGATCAGGTATTCGGGTGAATATTGGCTGTGCTAATATAGGCTCGTTAGATACAAGGTAATATTGTCGATAAACACAATCTAGGCATTGGCTTGTCCGAGTCCCAGGACAGTTGGATGATCGAAAACATGCATCTTCTCCTTGCCTGGCTGTAGAATGTTGCGTGGTGAGAGCGAGAGCGACGCCAGGAGCCATCCAATAGCCGTGTATTACGTAGCTGTTTTACAAATGACAAGCTCTATCTGTATCGACTCTCCAGAGAGAGGATGAAACGGATGCCGAGTGAAGTAGACCAACATTGAGTTCACCCTTGTCCAAGGCAGTCAGTGGGTTGCGACAGAGGGAAGGAGACTCCGAGAACTTCTCCACTTTATCGACGTCGGGATAAGGGGGGCTTTCCGAGTCCCCGACCTGTGGTGCTGTTGGCCACGCCCTCTGTACCTATTCGTACCTACCTACCTAAGGTAGTGAAAGTTGGCTTTCGGATCTGGTACCTACCTAAGCTTGACCTGGAGCGGTGTTGACCCTTCCCGCGAGAATCCATTATTTAGCATTGTAAAAACGGCCGACTAAGACAAAAGGTGTGACGAGTAGAGGATATCTGCTAGGTATGTCTAGCGTAGGTAGGTAGGTGGTAGATGGTGGTCATACTTTGGAATAACAAGCCACTTCACACCTAACTCAATATGAACTTCGTGCTGAACAAGCAGAATATTTTGATAATTCTTTTTATCTCATCTAGGCGAAGGATGTCATGCAGGTACAACCGATGAGCCGCAATAAACCACCCTGGTCGCTTTGAGAGACTTGACCACTGTTCCATCCGTATCGACCCAATCTCCTCAACCGTAGATGGTACTCTTCATAACACCTTGATCAAAGTTGGCACCGCACAAGAGGACAACGCTGGTTTGGCCAGCGACATCCTTGGCAACCTTGTTAAACCCGGCAAGAGCCAGAGCAGCAGAGCCTTCGACAATCATGTTCTCATCAAAAGCGAGTGCCTTCAAGCCCGCTACGATATCCGCTTCATCGCACTCGACAACCTGATCTACCACTGACCTGGCCAGCAGAAGAGTGATTGTGTCCTCGTCAATGCCACCAGCGACAGCCTCGGCTAGAGTCGGAAGATGCTCCGTCTCGACTACACGGCCAGCGGCCATGGATGCAGCCAGAGCTTTCGAGTTGATGGCCGACACGCCGTAGACTTTGATGCGCGGATTAAAAGCTTTGATGACGGATCCGATGCCGCTGATCAGTCCACCGCCGCCCATGGAGATAAAGACATTGTCCACTTGATCATTCTGCTCCAGAATTTCGAGTCCAATGGTGCCCTGCCCAGCAACAATATCGGCGTCGTTATATGGCGAAACATAGGTGAAAGCACCAGACGCAGCAAGTTGCTGAGCATGTTGTTCCGCCAAGCCCGTCTCCGCACCATGGAGAATCACATCAACGCCATACGACTTGATCTTTTCCAATTTCGCAGGAACAACAGTCTCTGGAAGTACGACGGTGAGGTTCTTGGAGAGGGCATGTGCAGCGTGTGCGGCGCCGATTCCATGGTTGCCTGAAGACGCTGTGATCAGTCGCCCTCCGGCAGGTTGGGCTGACATTTTGGACATGGCGCCCCGGAGCTTGAAAGAGCCTGTGAGCTGAAAGTTTTCAGCTTTGAAGAGGACTTTTGCTCCATGCCCTTGACCTGTTTTCCTGGCGGGGATGAGAGGCGTTTGGTAGACGTGCTGGCGAATCCGAGCCCTTGCTTGGACTGATGCTGCGGCGGATTCGTATACTGTCGGCATGATGGTTTTGGATTGGTGAATGACTGGGAATGACATGAGAGTAGGAGAGAAGACGGTGATTCAAGGGTTGTCCTCTTATGTGTCAAAGTGAGTCAGTCGAGAGTGTGTGATAGAGGATATTTTGTCCCAAGGGCGTAACTAACTGCACCCCAAGGGTGGCTATTCATCATAGACAACGATAAAATTGTGCCTGAGGCTCGACTGCTCTTCTACTCCCCATCAGTCAACGTAAAGTTTCACGGATCACAAGGGCGTCAATGACTGAGGCCTCGACCCACGGCGTGATAAACAAGGATATTCTATTGGCCTGAACGCGTAAATTGCCTATATTGGCTTAGTCCATCTCCAAATTCTTGTCTTGAGGCGACCCCGCATGTCTGCTTTTCTCGTCTGTTTCTCTTCCTCCGCGATCTCGCAGTCTTACGCAACAGCAATTGAGTCGATTCATCCCCTGCGCAACCAGTCCACCCAATCGTATCAAATCACATGGCGACATGGGTCTATACTTTGCACGTCAAGCAATGATTATATACCTGAGATGAGGTCCCATGGAGTCATGTAAGAGACGACGTGCGGGGTGTACAGAGTGTCGTAGAAAGAAGGCAAAGGTAAGGCTGTTTCCTGCCTTCGGATGCCACGGTCTAGTACTTGCTACTAACATGCTATCTAGTGTGATGAGAAGAGACCAGTATGCTCTCGTTGCTCAAGGTTGCCTCACCTCTGCTCGTACGAGTTGAACGTTAAGCGAGCCAAGTTCAAAACTCCAAGAGTTGATCCGGTGCGTAACTATCTCAGTTGTTTCCTGTTATCATCTACGCGGGGGGCTTTTGGAGCTGATAGAAAGCCTTATTTTAGCCTGTGAAATCAGCTCATCGTGATGGTTTGATCCCCGTCGATCCGGCCTTAGATTCGCCAGGATGTCCATCTCCTGGTAAGTCAATGGGACCCCTTGCCCTTTTCAAGTATCCTGCTGAATCGCTTTTCCTTTAGAACAAGATGAACAACCCGTCAGCAAAGCATCAGGTTTCGTCCTGGAATCGCTGAGGCCGGTCTTGTCGGTGTATAGATTAACAGCCTTCCCCATGCTACAGTCGGATCGACACCGGTTTTACTTGGACCACTTCATCGCAAATACTGCGGGCTTATACTTCCCGCTTCAACCAGACACTGCTTTGAGCCTGGTCATCCCAACAGCCGAGAACAGCCCTTGTATGCTCGGGGCCATGGTTGCTGCCAGCTGCAGTCACTACTTTCGACTTAAAGGCAGCGAGGATTCGCGCACTGTTGCAATAGCAGCAACGGTCCAGAGTCTATCGAGTCTTAGAGAGACGATTACGACTCCGACCACTGGAAGCCAAAGTGCGGCCATACTTCCTACCACTTTGATGTTGGCGACGACGTGCGTCTGTGCGGGTGACACAGTTACGTTTCGGAAGCATCTAGACGGTGCTCTTCACATCATTCGACGGGATGGCATACGGCATAGCTTGGATCCGTTGTGGTGGCTCAGCCAGAAATGGCTCATCCATCTACTCTTGATGAACAAGCTTTCAGGACTGCCCCTGCCTGGCCAACGGAGCAAAAGGAGCTCCGACTGGGAACAGTTGCTCGCAAGCATGCCGGACTTTGGTCAGATTGATGTCGCAACTGGGTTCTCCCGGGACTTGGTCAAGATACTTGATGAGGTTTGCGAATTATCTGACTCTAAGAACTCCCGTCTACATGATACAGCCAGCAGCCATGCTCAAACGGAAAACAACTGTGACCACCAAGTATCAATACTTGAGGCGAGCGATGTTCGCGCTCGATCTCTTGAGACACGCGTGCTCAAGCTCAAGGGCAAAACGGCTTCACGACTCAACGACAAAATACTTCGGACCGAGCTGGAGTGCAGTCATAGCTTGTTCGCAAACGCAACGCTCCTGTGCCTCTATAGGCGTGTCGATGAACTGCCGACGACGCACCCCAAAGTTCAAGCTACTGTCGACTCCATGATGCTCTCACTTGAAGAGATTGCCAAGGATTCCCGAATCAATATACAACTCCTGTGGCCTCTTGTCGCAGCAGGATGCGAAGCTACCACTGAGGCTCACCGGTCTTTTATTATGGATAGGATGATGGCTCTGGGTATACGCGGACTGGGGAACTGTGACAATGTCATTCAGTTTATGAAAGATTATTGGGAAAAGGGTGGTGAAATGCGATGGGATGTGTTTGCTCAACAGCTCAGTATGGACTTGGTGCTGTTTTAGCCATGTCAAATGTACAATACAGACTACCCTTGCTAATGATATGTCAACCCTACGATTTATTCCTAGGTAGTGTTTGACTTGTAGTGTCTCCGGTGAATACCCAGGTACGTGACATGGTCGCGACGCGAAGCAAGGGGGGCTGTCTGTGGGGAACAGCCAAAATGGAGTCTCGGAGTCTCTTGCAAGATCTAGTCTGCCTCGGTGGAGCCCCCAGCCGACTTCAGCTTCATTGGGTAGAGTATCGCATTCTGAGTCAACCATTCCAGACCACGAGGCGCCTGGGTCGACTGTGGCGGCAAGACACGAGACAGCGATCCGATACAGGGCATCCAAGGTTTAAACGCCATCCAGGGCTTCAAGGCAGATGGTACGGGCGAGGGTGGTAAGTCAAGCTGTGCAACTGTATCAAGAGAGATGTAAAAGCAGTGAGAAGCGCAGCAAAATAGAAAATGCCATTCCTTGTTTAAATCTTGATTAATCCATTCCCAGGTGAATAAAACGGGAAAGAGAAAGACATCATAACGAGGCAATCGATATATCAATCTCAAGTCTGGATCTTATTGTTAGGGACCTTGATATAAACATCGAGAGGTTTAGATGTAATCACTTGGGCTCTCGAGGAGAAGCTCCGAGTACCTCACCATGCTCATGCGTTGTGAGGTGCTACTCTGTCAAGCTTCTACATACAATATGTGCAGTTGATAGCAAGCTGCTGAGTTTACCTGGGGCAAGACTCGTTTTTTCGAGACCGCATAGTTCACCATCTTGAGATTAGATGCCAAGCCGAACTCTTTCCCCATTTCCCCGCAAACTGATCCATTTGCCTCTTCGAATGAGGGCTGTGCCGCATTACCCCAATCATCTCGACCAGCTTCCGAGAGTCATGGGAGCGGTCAATGGTCCCATAGGTTGCCATGCCGGCTAATTCGCCATTTAGGGACTAAATTACACCCTCGGCATGCCTGTTCAAGCTCCACAGCTGCGGAGAAGACGGCTATCAACGGGGTCTACGCATATGGCACTCAACTTGGGATTGTGGGGATTGATGGATGTTCCTGGAGAGGGCGTTCTCTGGCATGATATGGCACGTACTTGATCCAAGCCTAAAGGGTAGAAATCCAAGTGGCTAAGCGGCTGTAGCCGCTGTTCTACAACAACCTGTATAAAGGGAGACTTCCAAGCTACCAAATCAGAGCTCTCATAAGACTTTGGCATCTACAAGCATCCACTGTCGCCATGCCGCACGCTCAACAAGGCAGCATCCCCCTTGGGGCCTATGTTTTTGAACGGCTTCGGCAACTTGGCATTCGCTCCATCTTTGGCGTCCCTGGCGACTACAATCTGAGGCTGCTCGACTTTATCGAGCCTGCAGATCTTCACTGGGTGGGAAACTGCAATGAATTGAATGCTGCATATGCTGCAGACGGCTATTCGAGGATCCATGGCCTTGGGGTCGTCGTCACGACGTTTGGTGTCGGTGAGCTGTCAGCCATCAATGGCATTGCGGGCGCCTACGCTGAAAGGGCTCCTGTTATACACATTGTTGGTACACCTTCACGGAACCTTCAGAGCTCTCGGGCTTTGGTGCATCACACATTTATCGATGGAGAGTACCGACGCTTTGCAGCTATACATGCCCAAGTTACGGCAGCGCAGGCCAACATCACAGATGCCCGGCAAGCTCCCGACCAGGTCGACTGGATCATTGAGCAGGCCATATTACACCAGAGGCCCGTGTATCTCCAGATCCCAGAGGACATGGCAGACGTGAACGTCTCAGCTTCCAATCTCCATCTTCGACCTACTATCATCCCCGCGGCGCCTTCGTCTCCAGAAACGGATCTAGAACACGCCCGCAAAATCTTGGATCGTATTCACTCGGCGAAACAGCCCTTGATTCTGGTTGACGGTGAGAGCAGAAGCATTGGGGCGCTTGATGAGATAGACCAGCTCATCAAGGCGACAAACTGGCCGACGTGGACTTCAGCGTTTGGCAAGGGCCTCGTCAATGAGGAGTTACCGAATGTCCACGGTGTCTACCTTGCCAACTATGGCGATGAAGCCTCTTCAGCTTATTTCAGGACTTCAGATCTTGTCCTCTTCTTTGGTCCGCATCTGAGCAATATCAACACCCATATTTTCACGGCTATTCCCGACGAAAATGCCACAATTTCTTTCTCCCCGGGCCAGCTCAAGATCGCTGGCCAAGTTATGCGGGATTTATCACCTCGCCTCATTCTCCAGAAGGTTCTCGAGAGTCTCGACGCATCACGGCTGGTCAAGGTTAATGGACCCAACATCGCCACACAAGCCGAGGCCAATCCTTCGCCATCCGATCCTCTCTCGCAGACTCTTTTCTACCCCTTTGTCAACCGAATGTTTCACCGCGGAGATATCATTCTTACAGAGACCGGCACCGCAGCAGAAGGGGGTCAGGTCTTTAAGCTTCCGCGAGGCTGCCGATTCTTCACGGCAGTGACATGGCTGTCGATTGGCTACATGCTCCCTGCCACTCTTGGGGCAGCCCTAGCGCAACGGAATTCTAGTCTGACAGCCGGTGATAACCAGCCGAAGCCGGGGCGAACAATTCTATTCATCGGCGATGGGAGTCTGCAAATGACGGCTCAAGAGCTAAGCACGATCATTAAGGAGAATCTCAATGTCATTATAATCATCATCAACAACAATGGTTATACTATTGAACGAGTCATCCATGGGCGGAATGCGAATTACAATGACATCTCGCAATGGAACCACAAGCATGTTCTCGGCCTATTTGGCTTAGACGACCATGATTCCGCTCGCCGTTACTTTTCTGCAAGGACTTGGGGAGAGTTAAGAACGGCACTTGACTCGGAGCAGTTGAAACGCAATGATGGCGTGGTAGTTATTGAGGTGTTCATGGGCCAGGAGGACTGCACTGGTGAGTTGAGGGACTTGTTAGCCGAGCAGATTTCAAGAGAAAAGGTGCCATCGTGAAGCTATATAATGTATGGATAATATAAATTTCACTTTCTAGATTAAACTGAGTGTGCTATGAACGCGTGCCCGACATGAGAGATGCACCAAGGCTCACATGAGGAATAACCGCTTACCTCCACGGTCACTAACCTTTGTCGTGGGGTTAGTCAAGAGAAATAAACCACAAGCTAGATTCTCATCATCTTACAGAGCCCCAGGTCCATGGGGTATCGCGTCGTCTTGTCCCTGATGTTGGATTTTGCCGTCTACGGTCCGGCTCTGTAAACACCGGTCAAAGTCATCATAGCTATTTCTGGCCCAGCTGGCTAACTTTCACAAATTCGGGACAGGACCTTCCCCGTGAGACGCGTAGACATGTTCATTCAACCATTTGCGCCTGTTCCAATGGTGTGCTAGGCCATGCCCTGTTGGATGGACCGAGGCCTGCCATGTCTCCAACCACTTGCCTCACCGACACCATGACATTAATTATACTTCCTCCACTTCGGGGGTCAATGACAGGCCGCTCCAAGGTCTTGGCTGTGGGCCGTCGCCGAAACCGCAGGTCAGCGACCCGAAACCGCAGGTCAGCGACGCCCTTGAGCGCAATCTCCGCGTAGTAGCTGCCACTCGACGGCTCTGAAGAAGTCACTTCTCCAACTCGGTAGACTTCTGCGGGGTTGCTCACCAAAGAGGCCATTGGTTGTGCCTGTCGATGTGTCTAGCCTGGCTAGCCAAGAGACCCCGAAAGCTTGTTGCACCGAACTACGCTAGCGAACTATGGGCCCCTGGTCTCGGAGTCTCTTTCCTCTACGGATGTTCCACTTCAAAGACTTGGAGACCGTGGCACTAAGGCTTATTGTCAATGACTCGAACCAGAGTACAATTATTGTTAGGTAACAGAGGAAACTTGTATGGGATAAGAGACCTAGTTGGAACTCCAAGGAGAACTGTTACTCATCACTGTTCATTCTATTTCATCTCAATACCTCATCACTACTACTCTCTGTGTCCAACTGATTGAGTAAGACACATACATATCTCATTAGCCATGTCTTATCGCGAACCTGTTTTCACATCTGCCGCTTGTGCGCCTCTGCCGCAATTCTCCCAGGCTGTCAAGTACAATGGCATGGTGTACTGCAGCGGAACCATCGGAATTGACCCGGCAACTGACGAACTTGTCCCCGGGACTGTAACTGACCGCGCGCGCGTGGCTCTTCGGAGCTTAAAGGCGGTGCTTGAAGCTGCTGGTAGCAGTCTGGATCGTGTGGTCAAGGCAAATATCTTCCTTGCCGATATGAAGGATTTCGATGCTTTCAATGTTGCATGGGACGAGTTCTTCCCCGATGATCCCAAGCCTGTAAGTTGCAGGAATGATGCCAAAATCCCAGTCAAGACTGACCCTCATACTCAAGTGTCGAACATGTGTGGCTGTTCACCAATTACCACTGGATACAGATGTCGAGATTGAAATGACAGCAAGCTATGATTAGGGGGGCTACCAAGGGACTTGTCATGTTTAGATCTCAATATTACTGTTCGGTATCTTAAATGTCACAGGAGATTAGAAGGAAGACTTTGTGGTGATGTCTCTTTCATCAACTGCTTGAGACAACCTGGCAGATGAAAATGAATTGCTTGGCAAGGTTCTCCTACCACAATGATCGTATATTCAGCCTTCATCATAAGCGCAAGATGACAAAGTAAACACTAAACTCAATCACTAGAGTGCGTTAGTTGTCTCCAAGTCTCCCACAATCCTTGCATCATATGCTTGACTCCGATCTCGCCTTCTCGTTTCCCCAAGACATGCCAAATAGAGAAACATCCGCTTAGGATCGGCTGTCACTTCAGATATCGTCATGTCTAGGCGGCTTGGGGCGAACACCTCCCTAACGACTCCACTACCGGTTTACGCCACCGGACCAGCCCTTGTCCATAATGTGCCGAACGAACCATGGTGAGGAGGTTCGCATGCGGGGAAATGAGGGTGGCCGCCGGCGAACCTATCGAGGCTGGGGTCTGAGATACGGTAGATAGTCCCAGTGCTTCCCCATGGGCGGTTACGTAAAGGCCAACACGACTCTGGGGATGTGGGCTTGGCATACTTCCAGGCGAGAGCAAGCCATCAGACCCCTTAGTCCGGTTCGGACAGTCTGTTGTCACGATATAAGAACTATGATCGACTCACTTGTTATCTTACTGCTTAGTATGAACCCATCTCTCTTCGTTCTTTATCCAAGATAACCCTGGAACAAAGCCCCTTGACATGGACGTGGAAAAGCATGCAGTTCCCTCGACCACCGACTCGAAACCCCTCGACAAGCAATCCCCCATTGACGCTACCCTCGACGATGCAACACCCTCGATCCAACATGAAGGCCTGGGTAGCCAGGAGCGCCAGGCCTATGAGCATGAGACTTTCATGACTCGCAACGGTCTAAACGGTCAGTCTTTCCAGCGACGGCACTATGGCCGTGGCATCGTTGAACTGGATCGCAAGATGGAGCCTCGCCATCTGAACATGATCGCCATCGGAGGCTCCATTGGAGCGGGCTTCTATGTCGGATCTGGTGCTGCACTCAGCCGTGGTGTAAGTTCACTATCACTAACCTAAAGTTTCTGACTGACCTCGCTAGGGGCCCGGCAGTCTCTTTGTCGGATTTCTCGTCGTTGGCATCATGGTGTTCAATGTCGGCAAGTGTTTACTCTCGACATCCCTACTCTATAGCGCTAACTGTTAGCCTCAGTATATGCTCTCGGAGAGTTGGCCATCATGTTTCCTATTTCCGGCGGCTTTTACACCTACTGCGTCAGATTTATCGACCCGTCATGGGGCTTCGCCGTGGCATGGAATTACGTCTTACAATGGGCCGTCACCTTGCCACTCGAACTGACGGTTTGCGCGCTCACGATCGGATACTGGGATAGTGAAACTTCCCCAGGAGTTTGGATCACTATTTTTCTCGTTGCGATCATTATTATCAACATCTTTGGTGCGCTAGGATATGCCGAAGAAGAGTTTTGGGCTGCCTGTTTTAAACTGAGCTCGACTGTCATCTTCATGCTCATTGCAGTCATCCTGATTTGCGGTGGTGGTCCATCTAAGGGCAGATATGACCACTACATCGGGGCTCACCTCTGGCATGATCCTGGAGCGTTCAAGAATGGCTTCAAGGGGTTCTGTTCAGTCTTTGTCACCGGTAAGTCGCCATTTATCCTCAGTCACAGTACATGGTTCTCATCAATTACAGCTGCTGCCTCCTTTGCCGGCACTGAGCTCGTTGGTCTTGCTGCTGCCGAGTCAAAGAACCCAACAAACGCCGTACCGGGTGCTATCAAGCAGGTCTTTTGGCGCATCTCGCTCTTCTACATCCTCGGTCTTTTCCTTGTCGGGCTGCTTATCGACTGTAACGATCCATCGTTGCTATCCGCCAGTGCGTATTCAGACTCCGAGGCCTCTCCCTTCGTTTTGGTCGGCAAGTACGCGGGCTTGCGTGGCCTTGACCATTTCATGAATGTTGTTATCCTCTCATCTGTTCTTTCTATTGGCATTGCATCTGTCTACGGGGGGTCGCGTACCTTGACTGCCCTCTGCCAGCAGGGCTATGGTCCTAAGCTGTTCACCTACATCGACCGAGCCGGCCGCCCGTTGCCATCAGTCGGGGCCATCATTGCTTGTGGTCTACTCGCCTTCATCAACCTTACTGCCCAAGGCCCTGTTATCTTCGACTGGCTGCTTTCTCTATCCGGCATTGGAATCCTATTCACATGGGCATCCATCTGCCTGGCCCATATCCGATTTCGAGCTGCTTGGAAGTACCAAGGGCATTCCCTCGATGAGATCCCGTTCCGAGCCATTGGAGGCGTATACGGGTCTTGGGTTGGGTTGATCTTTGTTATTCTTGTCTTGATTGCCCAGGTATTTCTCCATTGGCACTACTTTGTATTTGAATCTAACATCAAACTCAGTTTTATGTCTCGATCGTGGCACCACCTGGGGAGTCAGGTATGGGCACTGTTGAAGACTTTTTCCAGTCCTACCTGACCCTTCCCATCATGATTCTTCTTTGGGCTATTGGGTACCTATGGAAACGAAGTGGCTGGATTCGTGTGGCGGACATCGATGTCGACACCGGACGGTGCGAGCATGATTGGGATGCTATCCATGCAAATCGGGCCATGATTGCCAAGCTACCCATTTGGAGACGGCTTTATTATGCTCTGTTCTAATGTCCTTATTTGGTATTGTATGAGTTTCATCACTCTTGGATCCACCCTGTCCACTTGTCTAGATGCGCTCTCTGTATAGGACTGCATAGGAGAATCGACGTGCTCTCTGGATCTTAGAACAGATATTGAGTTATAATTCTCTTCACCTGTGTGTATTGAATCCTTTTCTCGGCTTGCTTCTGTGCGAGTATCCGGGATCTCTGAATGTCGCTGCTGTGCAAAACGGACTGGGCGTTCCAAGCCCGCTGCGCCGGCCCACACAACGCCTCGGTATTTTGACAGCCAGGAAGCCCGTGGTCTTGACTAGGTTAGTAGTATTCTGTTTGAGGCAATACTATATCTCTCGGAGGATCAACGGCCTTGGAATCAAGTTGTAGTTCCGCAGAGCTGCGCCGACTGCGACCCCAGACAACCACACTGTCAATCACGGCCCGAATTCAACGCTGAATGAGGTGAAGCATAGTGTTAGGGGCTCATAATATCCTAAAGAAACGCCGAGTGCAATAAGCGCCCGAATTATAAGACTGGTTGCTGAGAAGCTTGCATACTAGCGTCGCAACAGAAGCAGGTCACTCTGTTCTGGAGAAGGAATTCCGGCACGGTTTAAGCAAAGTTATGCAAGCAATTGAGGTGTTACTGAAAGTCAGATACTGTTAAAGATCCAAAATCGGCAGTCCAGACAGAGACTGTCCTTGATAACAGGCTAAATACAGCGGTCACCATGATTCATGACACTCCAACAATGCAATATAAGTATCACAAGCACCTCGGCTCGGACAGCAAGTTGAAAAGAACATGCTCGAGCGACGGGCTGGCCATCGGGCCGATAATATATCAGGATACTCCTAATGCAGCGCCCTTCCAATAAGACGAACCACGGCGTCTTACACCCCTGTAGCACCCATCGTCATTGGACATATGCTGTCAACCCGAAACGTCCGCCCCTAATCCTTTTATGAGTTTACCCCGCAATTTCAGCCAATCATGGCACTGTTTGGGTCTCGGTCGTTTTGGAGCAATTCGGGCCTGTTTGAAGGATCCAACCACGTACGATAGATGGCAGCTTGAAGATCACTTTAATAAACTTGAGATTAAGCTATGAGAGCTTACGTGAGCTATCATTCGAGATAGTATAAGATGTGAGAGCCTTTGGCTCGAATGTAAGCACTACTCTCGGGGGACTCTCAGGTCACACAACTCTCGTCGCTACGTCTCTCTGCCACCAAGATGAGATTCTCCCAAGCACTCGCTGCCGCCCTGGCCGGCATCGGTCCTGTTGCTCTCGCAGCAGACACGGCTGCTTGGAAATCGCGAAACATCTACTTTGCTCTGACCGATCGCATTGCTCGTAGCGCCGATGACAGCGGAGGCGATGCGTGCTCAGACTTGGGATCCTACTGCGGTGGCTCGTTCAAGGGCCTCGAGTCAAAGCTTGACTACATCAAGGGCATGGGTTTCGATGCTCTTTGGATCACGCCAGTTGTTTCCAGTAAGTGCAGATTCAACACTCTTAAAGGCCTCGCAAACCTAACAACGCCATCTGTTAGATACCGACAACGGGTACCACGGCTATTGGGCCGCCGATCTGTACTCTATCAACTCTAAATACGGGACCTCTGATGACCTGAAGAGCCTAGTCCAGTCTGCCCATGACAAGGTGAGAATGTCGAACTCCCCCTAAACCTGGTAGCTAAACAATTCCAGGGCATCTATGTCATGGTCGATGTGGTCGCCAACCACATGGGCCCCGGAATTGAGGGCCATAAGCCGGATCCCATGAACCAACAGAGCTCCTATCACCCTGCATGCGACATTGACTACTCTAACCAGACGAGCATCGAAGTCTGCAGCATCGCCGGCCTTCCCGACGTAAAGACCGAGAGTTCCGAAATCCGCACTCTCTACCAAGACTGGGTCAAGTGGCTCGTTCAGGAGTATGGGTTTGACGGTCTCCGTATTGATACCGTCAAGCACGTCGAAAAGGAGTTTTGGCCCAACTTTGTGTCAGCCTCCGGAGTCTATGCTGTTGGAGAGGTCTTTGACGGCAACCCCGACTATCTCGCGGGCTACGCAAATACCATGCCCGGTCTCCTCAACTACGCCATTTACTATCCCATGAACAGGTTTTACCAGCAACAAGGCTCATCTCAGGACTTGGTCGACATGCATAACGAAATTGGCACCAAGTTCCCCGATGCCACTGCCTTGGGCACGTTCCTCGACAATCACGACAATCCTCGCTGGTTGAACCAGAAGAACGACGTTTCGCTTCTCAAGAATGCTCTCGCATATGTTATTCTTTCCAGAGGAATTCCTATCGTGTACTACGGAACGGAGCAAGGCTACTCTGGAGGCGCTGATCCCAATAACCGAGAGGACCTTTGGCGGAGTGGTTTTAATACCAATGCCGATCTGTACCAAGCCATCTCGCGTCTTTCCAAGGCACGATCATCTGTCGGTGGCCTAGGCGGAGATGACCATAAGCATCTATATGTTGAGGATGGCGCTTACGCGTGGAGCCGTGCTGGGGGGGACCTTGTCGTCTTTACCAGCAACAAGGGTCAGGGCTCATCTGGCAATTACTGCTTCAACACGCAAGTGTCCAACAAGTCTTGGGATAATGCGTTTGGGGAAGGATCGTATACATCTGACGGAAATGGGCAGGTCTGTGTTAGTGTTACTAATGGAGAGCCCGTCGTTCTGGTTGCTTCGAATTAGGCAGCTCAGTGAGTCCATAGTTCGTATACCAGCAGGCCTTTTGTAAATATTTTATCATTTATGAGATGTTTATACTTCTGTTGTGAGTTAAAGCAAGCACAAAGGGGTAGCCGCGTCGTCTTTCATTGAGGCAAATATTAATCAAACCCAACATGATATGTGGACTCTCGTGATCAACGGAGACTTCGTCTACCTTGCCAAATCGAAAATTGCCGAATTTCCGTTGATCTTCCGTGTTCCCTCCCAAGTCATCCGCGTCCATTTGGCCGAGGTAGTACCACCGATGCTCGTCACTGTGGTGCAACAGCCAGTTCTCCCCTATGCACCGCAGGTGAATTGCGTCATTTATTGTTGTGTCATTCTCCCAGTTGATGGAGGAAAAGTCGCAGACGGCGAGGGGCCAGTCGTCATTGGGGCCTTTCAGGACTTTCCAAACGCTACGCCTTATTAGCTTAGCTATCTCGACACCTTGAGTCACATTGTGAACTTGCTTGATGAGGTCAAATTCTCGATCTTGATACATTCCAGGCTGACCAGGAAACACATCTTTCATGCGCATGAAGGCAACATCCACAGAAAAGTCCGTATGGGGCACCGTAGCTGGTTGGGCAAATTTGGCAAGTTGTCCATCTCCGTGGGGGAAGGCAGGGGAGCGTTTACGGACCTGGATCTTTATGAGCACCAACATGCACACCTTTTCCCGCGGTAGAACTTACTTGGAAGTCCATGAGTCGAATATCGACATACTGGGGAAATTTATCCTTGAGTATGGCAATGATCTCGGAGGCGTACTTGTCCATCGAGGCCGTCATGGAGTCAGATGCCTCCTCCAGCTTGAGAGACGTCTCCCCTTTCAAGAAGCAGGCTCCATGAGTGTCGAGCTCCAACTCGAAATCCTGACTCCTGGCATCATGAATTACAACGGGCTTGATATCGAAGACGTGGTTGGTGGTCGTGGCTCCCTGGATATATTGCTGGCTGGGAAGCTGGCAGGGTACGGTTTCTCAGTCCTGTAGATGTCATCCCTGGCTAGAAATGAAATGGAAGTTGAGATGTCTTCATTTGGGGGCGCATCTGGGGTGGAGGGAGGGGGCTTGGCAGTAATCGCCATGTTGTTGAGGACCGCTTATACAATGAGTCTTTAAGGTAAGCCTGAGGAGGGTTTGCAGTGGCTTGACTAGAGCGAAGTTGATTGCATCTGCGAGGAGTAGTTCAAAAAGAATAAAAGGCACTGTCTCGGTGGCTTTCATTTGGGGGGCTACCGTCCTTATAAAGGCGACTAGGGACTCCGGTAGTATCTGTGAAAGCCATGGGTACGATCCTCGGATAACACCTTATGCCAGTGACTTCAGCAATGCTCTGATTTATCTCTGAAGCTTCTATCAGACACCTAGCTATGAATCCCGCTATCCAAAGCCCGTTATCCTCTCAAGGTAATGCCTTGCAAGTCTACATTACTGCCTAGCCTTAGGAGACGGGCTTCTTCCAGCTGCTTGCTGAGCTGCCACCGCAGAAAGGGTTGACACAGTGTGCACGAGGCTCTGGTGTTTCTCTGCCTTGGTGAAAAACACTGCGCCATTGAACAACCAATTGACAGGTACCGTAGTCCCCGAATCGTCCGTCGGGACATACCACTTCTTCCACGGCTGTTGGCGATTGTCCTTGGCGGCGTGCATATTGATAGCGGATTTGTGATCCTTTGTCTGCTTCTGTTGTGCATAAGATTAAGTTAGACCGTTTATCAAAGAGCAGGCATTCTCGGCGAGGTGGTAATTGAAGGGACAACACATACAGTGAAGGTAACTTCCAGGGAGCCTTAGTAGTCGGGTTGGTTTCTGCTTTGACCTGACAACCAAGGGCACGAAGCTCGACATTTATACCCTTTTCATCATCTTCTGCTGAAGCACATAAACGGAAATGCCGTGCATAAAAATCCAGGAGAGTTACGCCAGGGCCTTGTGTGATGTCTCTTGCTAAAACTCGGAATACAGAGCGGGGCGGGTTGTAGGTTCTGAGTCTCTGACGTCAACGTCAAAGGGCGTGTCCAACATCACATGTACCGTGCCGTATTCTCTCACCGACTTCGGATAGGTTACCTCGCCCTGCTCTAAGATTGGCTTACCTTTTGAAGTAGCTTATTTAAGCGCTTACAACAAGCTTCACGGTGATGCCTCACTTCACTTCATCCCGGCAATTCCGTGTTCGTATCCCACGGAAGCTTTGAAGGCAAAGAGAAAAGTGACACCGACACTGTACCCTTGACCGACATTAAACATGTAGGGAGGCAAGCCCTCTCCAGACGGTACCTGAATTGGGCAATCCTGAGTTGGCCATGTCTATCCTTCGACAACTATGACCGGTACATATACTAAGGCTTTACCAGATTATACCCAATACACTGTTAGTTAGTAGCAGGACCGCCCTGCGTGTATCAATGACGGTATCAGGATCCCCGTTGATTATCTGTGTCGTGCCACATAGTCAGCCCTGGGGGTTAGCTCACAGATGAGGTTTCACCACCATGACCATACAAAGATAGAATCAAGAGGCTTAGGAACCTCTGCATCTCACTCGGATGTCTCAAATTAAAACCTTTGCCGTGAGCTTACCTACGTCTAACGAGCCGTTATCTTTAACCCTACTCACCTCCTTAGGCAGACGAAAAGGACACATCAGGAAAAAGCCGCTTTGTATCTGTACAACAAGCATTCTGAACCAGCCCGATTCCAGGCAACACAATAGAGTCGTTGTGTGTTGAAACCGCTTTACGCTGTTGTCTCGTTCCTAATCCTACTCCTAACCCTCATGCTTTCAACTCATAGTCTGAACTGACCCAAGACCCTCTGTCATCGCTATTCGTGCTCGTCCAGTTCCATCGCTTATGTCTCAATCTTCGCTAGACTCTCGGGTCTCACCGCCGTCGGGGCTGGCCGAAGCGAATTCCCAGAGCCCGTATTCATGGTATCCCTCCATCGTTACGTTATCATCTTCGCGGCGATGACTGTTCGACTCTGCCGATCGTGAGGTGCGCAATAGGTCGAGCAGAGGAGCACCGTGATAGTCGAGGAAGTGCATTGCCTGACGCAGATCGTCTTCTATCAGCACCGGGGGGGACAATTGGAGAGAGTGCCGTTGTAGAATTTTGTGGTCAATGGTCACAAACACGAGATCGTCGGGAAGAGTGCGCTCGCTGAGCCACCAAGTGAAATCTCTCATTGCAGGGCCGTTCGAGGCGACTTGGTCGAGAAACAGGTACAGGAGGCAGGAGGGATCATCAAACCACGAAGAGAGCCCCAGCTGAGCCGACACACCAATCAGGCAGCCATACAGGGTATGATTTGTACGAGCAGAAGCCAAGTCTTCTGCGTAGACGGCTTCGAGAAGACGGCGACGGGGTTCATCTGGGACGATGTCCAGCATGAACGCAGGCCAGGTCAGGAGACGCCGAGATCGACGGTCTGGATGCTCGTCTTGCTATGTCCGAACTGCAGCAGTCCACCATGCCTGGCGGAGGCGGTTCCATGCTCGGCGAATGTCTTCTTGGGGCATGCTAGGTCTGTCAAAGACGAGTGTTGTCAGGTCGCTAACGCATCTCGCGACTTGATCGTCTTGAAGGATGCGGGCAGACATGACGACTAGGCGGAATGCCAACGAGTTCTTGAGCTTCGTAGAGGAGGCAATTGGGGCGTGTAGGGAGGAGTAAGTGCGTTGGCGCCCAGCGCAAAGGATACCTTGGTGATGTTGTAGAGACTTGGTCACGTAGGAGGGCTTCAAAGGTTCGGTTACGAGCAAGAGCTAACGGCAGTGGCTACGCGACAGGATCAGTATCTACCCATAAGAAGGAGCGCAAGAATGCACCTGCTGGCTACGGGGGTACCAGCCATGGCTGTTTTCGGTCTGGGATGAAGAAGGTGTGTATGCTAGCAGCGGGTCGTCGGCAATTACTCATTTGAGACATCTCATGGGAGCTTCAATAGGGCGAGTGCATACTTGGAGTCTGCGTATCGTTGAGCTCTTTTATGGCCCAACTACAGGCGCCAAAGGATGGCTGGGGAGGCAAGGCGCAAAGATGTGCATGGTCCAAGTCTCCATGGCACAAATAGCAGCTTGAAGCCCCAGATATACTACTCACGCTGCAAGCGAGATGTATGAATGCTGAGGCTGAGCCGGGTCTGGACACTGGTATCTAGGTTTGACAAAGGCTGAAAGGCTGGCATGATCTGGGCAGCGGTGATGGGCTCGGCGTCAACGGAAAGAAAAAAAAGGCGGGACATTGAACAGCGAAGGAGCAGAAAATGGTCGAGGGAGCTTCGTGCCGCTTCAGATCGATCAGGGTTGGACGAAGCAAAAAACTCGTCAACGATGTCACGTACGCGATGGTTATCAAGGTTCGCGGCTTTGCTTTCCAGGCCTGATTGCACCGACTCTTCTATGGACGTCCACATGGATGCTCGAACCTTTGCATGTCAAAGATCCGAGGGCCGTTGAGGAGCCGTAAGCAAAAGCTTTGGTGCAACGGATAACACACCAATATCGACGAGCTCGCTGTTCTTTGGGATCGATTTCTGGGGGAGGAACTGCGCGAGCGCGTGGTAGACTGGGAGGCTTCGATCGGAGGTTGGTTGGCCGCATTGTAGGAGGGATGAACGCATCGAGATGGCAGTTTGGGAGATGGGAGCGTCGGGAATGGCATCTCGCGATACCAATGGTCGAGGACGTCGTGATGATCGTCTTGGGCCCTGGATAGAGATTGGAGGCATCGCGAGAACACTATCGTGTAGATTGGTTGACATGTCGGAAATTAGGCGTTGCGACGTTATGAGCAAACAAGGTCGGTTCGGATCGTATCGAGGGACTTGGCCTCTTAGAGGGGGGCTCTGAAGTCTTCAACCCGCGCCCAGAGGACAAACAGGCTGCCAGGTGCAGGCATCTCTTTTGATGAGAATTGGCTGCAACCACGATCAAGTAAGTTCACCTGACATTGGTATCCTCCATGCCGTGCTGGGGCGATTGGGACACGAGGCCGGGAATACCTCGGCTAAAGGGTGCGGTGGAGACAAGGACGCACGTGACGCAGATCTCCTCCGACTGCGGACCAGGGTAGGTAATTCCTTTGTGACGTCGTTATTAAGAAGCTACGATTGCTCGCAAGACCAGAATAGCCAAGTTGACGATGAACGTTTCGGTTTTGTTCGATGCCTACCCTAGTCGTGGACAGATTTGGCTGGGTCGTCACCTTAGTCAGTCTGGTGTCTTCTGTCCCCCGCGGGCTACTACCTTAGCCCCCAATATGGCATTGTGCTGGGAGGCTGGGAGCAATCGGTCCTCAGCCGAAGCATGCGAAACCGGAGTTAAGCGGAGCAGTTAAGTGGGGCAGGTTCATCGGCACCGAGCTCGGCCGATGAAGTGAGACAGACGAGGAACTGCTAAAAAGCAGGACAAGTATTAGAGAGTGTATACAGCATTCAAAAGTCTTCTTCTTACTAGGTATGGTGTTTTGTGTTTTGTGCTGCTACTAGCTATCCCAACGCAAGTCGTATCAATAAAGGAAAACCCAACCAACGAGGATAAGAATAAAATAAATCATCTTGTCTATTTTATGGTGCTATAGGGTAGGGATCAGTAACGCGGTCGTTCATCTCTACAGTTACTTAATGATGGATAACGTTAAAACATTCCCACGTTAGAACCGGACGATAAAGTTTCCCCGGCGGAGCAATTAATCGCAACTATTTGCGGCTAGGATCTGCTGACAAACCATCTAATCCCCATTAACGAAGGTGTGATAATTCCATCTAGTCTTTCAGGAGTATTTAATTGTTTACTGTACCAAACCGTTCGTTCTTGGTTCCGAGTTAGCTTCCGCACACTTCAACTCCATCAACTCATCTCCCATGCCGCACAACGTCTTGATAACCGGTGCCTCTGGCTACCTCGGGGGAGATCTATTAGCAGGCCTCACTGATGCGAATCTGCCACACTTCGGGAAACTTTACGCCCTTGTGCGAAGCCCTGACCAGGCCAAAGCAGTCCAGCAATACGGCGCAGAGCCCTTGACCGTGGACGTTTACAACCAAGATGCCGTCCGCGACGCAGTCTTGACAAAAGAAATCACCATTGTGTTCTTCTTGATCGACTCTGGTTCTGCTACGTCTCAGGAGCTGTTCATCAAAGCCCTTGGAGAGCTGAAAACTAAGATAGGCTCAGAGGTCCACTTTCTACACGTAGGTTCAGCCCTCTACCTAGTGAAACTGAAACCCTGATTTCTTCCTATGTAGACTTCTGGTGCCAAATTGTTCTCAAGCCACGCTGGAGCTCCCACCGATCGTCAGTTCCGAGATGATGATCCGGACTTGTACGCGATACAAAAGGCCCAGCGCCCGAGTCTTGCACCCTTTCAAGCTGTGCGTCGTCAGGCATGATCCTTTGATTCGTTATGCTGACATTCTTAGGCCCTTAATGCGAATAACACAGTCATTGAACTTGCCGAAGCCAACCAAGTTCGAAGCTACATATTTGCACCCTGCATCGTTTGTAAGCCACTGTCCCCTCAAGCTTTCCAGAGTCAGTGACCCATCATATGTTACAAAATCAGATGGTAAGGGCCGTGGCTTTGGTAACCCCATCTCGATTCAGACCGTCGCCATTGTAAAAGCAGCCAAGGCAGTGCGACAGGTCTTTCGAACCGATCGAGACCAGCCCGTAAGATCCTCACTCCAATAATGAGACCAAGCTAATCCGATGAAATAGACCTGGCCTGTGTGCCATGTGGTTGATAATACCAATCTCTATACACAGATCCTGCGCAGCATCCTGGCGGACGAGAACCCCGACCACGGCAAGGAAGGATACTACCTTGCTTCTCCGGGGAGCGTTGCCTGGGATGATATTTACAGTGCCTTCGCAAAGGGCCTAGCCAAGCGAAGAGTGGTTGACGAAGATACGGTCAAGGACGCGGATGATGCGGCTTTGGACGGGATGGCAGCTGCTCTCAATTGTCCGAGAGAGTTCGTTACTGTTCAACTCGGAGGAAGGCAAGTTAACAACCATTTGCATCATTTGTAAGAAACGCACTGACTGATGTTTCCTCTAGGTGCACATTTGCTCCTGGCCATGGCGAGAAGCTTGGATGGTATCCTAAGTATAAGCCAGAGCATATACTCGAGGCAGTGGATGATGAGACTGGATGGATTCTGCAGAACCTCAAAGACTGAATCATTTGGGCTCAAAGGCGTCCGTTTTAGCCACATAAACTTGGCGCAAAATGTCATCGCTTTTAAGGATAGTGGCCCAGTCATTCCCCTGGCCATCAAATCGTCTGCGTCAAATGACTAGATCAGCAAACTTGGAATGCCGAGCCCTACAGTCCAAAGTTCCCTTTTAATTCGACACGTGTAGTAGAGAAGTGCCATTTTCTCGTATTTCTGAACTGCGCGCTAAATGTGATCAGATTCTCCGGCCTGCTCCGCAACTAAACGTTCCTCTGAGGCTCAAGACACTCGAAATTCAGGAATTCTGCGAAAGGTCAAATAATAAGAGTGAGGCCCATAACGCAAGTATTATCGCCGATTTTATCGATTCATTTCAAGGACCCGAGGAGCGCTTGATTGGCCAGACTGGACCGATCCCATCTCTTGATTTCTGGGAACACGTCAGCCGCCATAGTCCAACCTTGAAGACCTTTGTCCACCATCAGAGGGTTATTACTCGGGAATCAAATACTATATATTTTAATTCACAATAGATTTGCTTGAATTGGCCATCTATCTGGAGGACTGGTATCGCATAAACGCAGATCCTTCGCAAAACCGCCTTTCCGAGCTTGATCTTGAGTTTCTTGCACTTTCGTGCGTGCTGAAATTTCTGGTAAATGAACTCATTCTTTTTTTTTTTTTTTTTCCCGAGAGCAAGCTAGCCAAGTCGGTCTATAGAGATCGGTTTTACTACCAAAACTTAAAAAACTACGTTGTAGGTTTCCAAATGACATTCCGAGTGCTAGATGGAGACGGGTAGGAGATAGCGAAGAGTCCCTAGAGGAGATGGCTATATCAGATGATGAGTCTGGAGATGAAGATGGTCCATACTTTTCTCAATTTTTGGGGAACCATCCCCAGCTATCAGGAGACACGAACAGCAGAGGGTGCAGTTGCAACATGAGTTCCCTGAGTTTGCTGACTGGGAATTTGGGCTAGACCGAATACAGTCCTTAGAGTACATCGTGTACGGAGACCTTTCCCATAACAGAAACAGGTATGACTGTGATAATGGTTTGTGTGCAAGGAAAACGGGAAGGAGTACTAGGTTTCGGGTCATTGGTCAGTGGAGAGGGGGAGCAGAGTGGAGAGACATCCAAGGTAGATTCGGAAGTGCTTTGGAGGCTGGTGTCGTGGGGGATCTTGTTTTAGAGTATGGTGATTAGAGGGCCTTTAACTTGGAAAGGTCCTTTGTAGCATGTCAATGAGACCAGTGGATACTCTACGCTATGGAGAATCAGCGCTTGTGCGGCAGCCGATCCGTGATCCGACTAGATGTGTTCCCTCTGATCCATCTGAGGGTGGCAGGGATATATTAGTAATGATCCAGCCAGGACATTATAGCAGTTGCGTCGAGATCAACATGTCTGAGCTGGTTCTGAAGCACGCCAAAGTGCGTAAAACTTGGGCATCCTTCTCTGAGTTCTAGAATTCACGCAGTCATCATTGAAAAGATAAGCAGGCTCTCGAGGAAATATCCTATTGGAAATAATCTACTTGGACGCCTCAAGCTCCTTCTTCTCACTCTCCCCGAGCAAACCAAGAGCCTCTCGACGGGTCGGGGCTCCCTCCTCGAAATAAGGCTTCTCAGCCAAAGAGGTAACTCTAGTTCCGTGCCGAGGCTCCTTGCCATTGTAGTCCCAGCTAGCGTTGTGAATAGTGATACTGGGAAAAGTCAGCTCCGTCAATCTTGTCAACGTAGAATCACCGTAACATACCGGTTATCCCAAAGAACCGAAGTTCGGGGGGTCCACTTCCAGCGCACTTGGATGTCAATGTTCTTCTCATAGACATCGTACAGGTAGTTGAGAATGACATCACTTTCGGCCTTGTCGAGACCCACGATTCTGTCAGTCATGGCTCGGTTCACCCACAGGGCCTTCCAGCCTGTGGCAGGGTGGACTCGAACGAGGGGGTGAATGCGCTCAATGTGCTTGGGGCCAGCCTCGGGGTTCTCGCGGTCGAGGTATGGGTGAGCAGATCGATAGACGGCTGATCGACCGTCAATGATCTTGCGGAACTCGGGCGACAGCTTTTCATAAGCAGCGTAGCCACTCGCCCAACTGCCAAGTGTCAGCTCGTAATCTCTGCTCAGAGCAAGTATAGATGACGTGCAGTGTATCGCCTCCGATGGAGGGAACAGTGTCATTGTGAAGGTGCGTGATACCAGCAGGCTGGCGCTCATGGACAAGGTCTGTGTGCCATCTTGAAGCACCTCCGGGCTGACGGAAGGTGGCAGGGCGCTCCGTGGCTTGGAGATCAGGCCAGATAATTGAAACGCCGGGGATTCCCGGGACTTGGGGAACTTGAGGCTTCGGTCTGTGTTAGTGATGTTTCGCCGAAACTACTGGCGACCGCAACTTACATGAACTTCAACTTCTCCGTACCAATCGCCAAGCTCTTTCTGCTGTTGGGGGCTGAGATCCTGGTCTCTAAAGAAAACGACGCTTCGTTCAGCAATCAGCAAAGCCAGCTCGTCCTTCTGCTCATTTGTGAGGTCCTTCAGCTGCAGTCCCTCAATCTCGGTTCCGATGTGGGCAGTCAAGTCGGTAACCTTGGTCGCAGCAGACAAAAGGTTCTTCTTTGACTTGTCTGCCCGAGCACCCGCGTCGACGTAGTCCCGCGGCTGGTCACGGATCTTGTACACGTCTTGAAGGTACAAGGGACGCGAGGGGCGGTAGGGGTAGCCCTGAGACAGGTCTACTCCGGCCTTCTCAAGTCTCTCTCGGGCTGGTTGCGGAAGCTTGAGCGAGTCCTTGATAGGTTCGGCAACATCCTTGATGCTGGGGTCAATTGGAGCAGGGACCATGTTTGCGAGTGTGTAGAGTATTTGGCTGATGATTTAATGACAGAGTATGTCTTGGCTCCTCTGCCTGGAGGCCAATCTGTACCTATATAGGGCATCGCAGCCCGGTACTGTTACCCCAATACCCCGAAACTAGTGAATCTCGTCATAATGGCACACGATGACCAACCACTTTAATACAAGTCTCATTGGCCGTCGGGTGCGGTGCGATATGCAAAACTCATTGCAACATGTAGCTCTGGCCAGTGTTGTTGAGAGAAAATCACGCCATGGAATGATCTTGACTACAATAGGACAGACTAGGCTACCCCTCTATTGACAGAAGATGGTGTGAAGACGAGGATTTGTAAGAATCGACTCCTCATGGGCTGAGAATGGGGATGGCCTCAATTTGTAACGGCACTTGCTGTCCAATAAATGATCAATGATATTCGATTGTTGTTGTGGTGCTGGCGGGAGGGGCCGACGTAAGCCAGATGTGGTGTTTTTGTTCTGCGGGACGTTTGCATGTCGCGCTTGGCGTGAACTACCTAAGGGAATCTTTGATTGGAGGGGGTGTCGCACAGAAGAACGTCGACATGATCGAGAGTTGTCGTCTCTTGTGTGCAATCGCAAAGATCTCTAATGACCTAGCAAGGTGTGTTAGCTGTTCATGCGTCTTCATCTTAAGACGAATATATCGTGGCCATACTTGTGGCCCTCGAGCGAGATTGCGCAACCGCCTACCCTGTTATTTTCCTTTTCCTTTTCCTTTTTGTTTCCGTGCGAGGGAGAGTGGGGGAATCGAAACCAGATATACGAATCCGACTGTTGGCCTCGGACCAAACGGACTGTCCGCCACCTTGACCTCGTGGTAGACAAATAAGAAAGCAACCAGCCAGCCAGCCAGACAACGAAGCCAAGGAGGTGTCAAGTGAAATTGCCCCAATAACGACAAGGAAAAACTGATGTGCAGACATCTTTACTACAATATCCCTGCCACCCTCGCTCAGATGGATTCGAGGAAACACATCAGCAAGACAACACAGGATCTTTACAGAAATAGGCATTTCAATCGGCCCACTGCCATGCAACACAGTAGACTTGCAAACACCTTTAAACTCATCTTCACTTCCTATGACGCCTTATAATATTTCTACTCCCACCCTCAGATGACCAGAGAAGACCACTTTATGGAGCGTCACAGAAGAGCGGCATCGGAATTCGGGTTAATGGCAACCTTGATCCCTTGCGAAATGACATAGAAAACATCGGAAGTTTGATTGGAAGAGACAAAAATAAGTCTATGTTTTAGTTTAATAGCTAAATAGGCAACTCTTCTTCGTAGGTAGTTGACAACCAACAACATGTTTGGCGTATAGTGCGTATAGTAGGCGGCCTCTCAGGCACTGTTGGTCACAAGGTAAAAGCTCGTTTATCACTGGCTTTTTTACGAGCGCCGCAGGCTGTGCTTCGACCAACCCAGCAAGGCATACAAAGGGGCTGTGCTGATCTTACCGAAAGTCGCCTAACGGGCCAGGAAGTCAACCAACAACAGACGCTCAGACCCAATTTTTCAGTCTGAATACGCGTCTCGGGGATCGCCGAGTACTGAGCCACTTGTCATTTTAAGCATATCTCTGGCAGGTTAAAACAACCAGCCCCCAGATTGTCGCGCCGCAATACACAAACAAAACGCAACCATTTTACGTTACCACCAAGTGATCTCAGACACGCATCACAACACCTCAGATCAGTTCAATAAAGCTAAGGATCGCTCAACTAGCCCGACCATGGGAAACATCTTCTCCCGCAGGCATAATGACGAGACAAAAGAAGAGACAAGGCCTGATACAACACCCGCCGAGCCTACTGGACGCAGAACAGCTGAGGCAACCGCTCGGCTAAGGACAAGCAAATTCGGAAACGAAGGCAGCCAAAGGCCGTCATCAGAACGGGAACATGGTGTGGGATACGCCCCGGGAGGGTATGCAGATTCAGGGTCAGGCTCCGAGGGACAGTACGGTGGTTTATACGGCGGTGTGAGCGGAGGAGTGTATCAAGGTGTGACCGGGGGACCAAATGGAGGAGTCACTGGGGGGGTATACGGAGGAGTATACGGGACGTCGAGTGGAGGAGGGTTGGGAGCAGCCCCAGGAGCAGCATTTGGAACATCGCCTGGAGGAACACCGTTTGGAGGAGGTGGGTGGTAAGGATAAGATACTTGAGGGTTTCTATTATGGTTCAACTATGATGCCCAAAGCAGGCGCATCGAATGCCAATGTTATTTCACGCACAATCCTTCCATGAGCCAATGTTCAATCTGCGTAGTTCCGGCCAGTTCCAGTCCGTTGCGACAGAGTTGGCGATCTTGAGACAACTCACGGGGGAGTGCCTGCCAACCACTGCAATTAAACCTCCTTACGATGAGTTGACATGCCCCTGACGCAGCAAAAGATACCCTACCTCATCATTTAAAAGACTAATGGGTCATCGAGTGTCCATCTCGCAACTACTACATGGATACTCAAGCCCAGCAGATCGAGAGAATAACGACCGGATGGATCCCCTTCTACCTTGTCTACGATAGCCTCAATAGCCACTATCGCCGCTTCGGTTCCGAGTAGAGTCCTGTTCGTTGCGCCTTGGGCGATAGAATCCAAGGCAATGGGTGCGCTACAACCATTGGTATCATAACTCCACCACCCTCAGAGGGATCAGAGGAAACGCAGAAGCAAAAGAACACAATATCTACACACAATATAGGCATTTCATCAGCCCAATGCCATATAACACAATAACCTTATCTCAATAGACCTTCTAGCTACATCGCCGAAAGAGTCATCTAGCCTCCGTCAACCTTATCTATCAAAGATAGCCTTCTAAGATAATACTTTGCCATTTAGATCGAATTATAAGAGTCCTGCCTTCTTCCTCCATAGCTGCTGCTAGCCATCACAGCCAACGACATCATCAACCACACCATTAACCACCACAATGCAGATCATCTACCTGCAAAGGCACCCAAAGAACATTGCCGCCGCCGAGCGATACCGCCGCGGCATCCCTATCGACAAGGACCAAGCCCACAAAGTCCTTTATCAGCATTTCAACAAGAAGAAGCTATCGCCCACGCTACAACCATCCTCGACACCCGGGCGAATGACGAGAACAGGTGGCACAACGGCGAACGCACGAAAAAGAGAACATACCGGGTATTCACTCTTGCAAAGATTGCCTTGTGTCCACCTTCATGATCCAGATTAACAGTGGTCTGTGTCTGCCGGTCGTCAGTGGCATTACCGCCGCGACATGACCTCCTGGTCTACGGTATCTCCTGTATCAAGTCACAGGGAGTTGCCAGAATGTGAATAACCCCTACCGGCCCAGATACAGTGGCAGGATTCCAATTCCGTCATTTGTCTAAGCTACGACGGTTTGGGAGATACGATCTTGTGTTGTTTATGAGTATATCTCTGGGGCGTCCGGGGAGGCGGCCGGCAGTCTAAGACAATATACCGTATGGGTTCATTACACTTGAAAACCAGGGGACGATTTAGCCCTAGCCAATATTTGGTTTAAATTCACTCGTTACTTGTAGAGCAGGCCATTGCGTGTTGAGGCGCTACTGTTAAGCTTAACTACGGCATGGTCGGTCAGCCACTGCAGGCAGAGCGCTAGCATGGGAGCTGGTAAGAGAGGAGGCCAAGGTCAGGGTTCAATTTCTCGAATGCCTGCAAGCTGCGAGAGCCGTTTGAACGCTGGCTGCTTCACCTGGCAGGGTGTGATATGGCTAGCGGAGGCTTCGACAACCTTCGACTCAGGTAGGTACCGAGAACTCTGGAGTTAAGTTTTTGATGGCGCCCGATTGGGCTCCCCGTTTCCTCTAAATAGCTATGAGGGGCACTGGACTTTTTACTTTAGTGCCTCTGGCCCGCTCCTGCAGGTCCACCTGCTGCAATGGTCAAGACGACTGGGCTAGATTGGTTCACCTTACTAGACAGCAACTTGATCCCAGATGTTGGATGCATGAATCGTTGATGCAGAGAAAGATAGCTCATGGATTCCCCAGAGACTAAATTTCCCCAAACTGTACTCCATACCCTAGTTGAAGTCCATATGGTTTGAAGAGCGTGGCTCATGCGCCAGCCAGGTCAAGCCATGCACCAGGCTTCGGGTGACTCTAGAGCACTCCCAGATGATATCTGTGATGACATGGAAGGAATACTAGGATGTCAAACAAAGTCAGAACCACCTGTCTGAGCAGACTTGAAAACATACTACCTATCTGAAATGCGCTGCTGCCGGCAGCTTGCCCTCACTACAACGCAGAACATAGCGTCTTCCACATCTCTGGCATCATAAGCCCCGATGCTAACACATTTGCTAATTCTATCTAAGGATGCTTGAAAAAATACTGGAAGAAATCCTTCAAGGTATCGAACCCAAAGCGAGGTGATGTCGAGGGATTGTGTAGCATCTTGGGCGCCTTGCCGATCCAGGACGGCGGCTTCAAGTTGCAGACTGGGGTGTCGAACTATAGAGGCTGGAGCAATACTGCCGTGAAAGTGCCATGCTTAAGACCAGACACGGCCAACTTTGAATATTAGGATTTAAAGCCTCTTTTGACTATCCCGAGTTTCATAGCTCCAAGTTTGGACGCAAGGAGATCCCGTGGCCTAGTCGTCGTATACCCTCCCTATATTAAGATCACGATTGCTCGATTTGGTGGGAGTATCAACTCAAGACTTGGGATGGCTAATGTACTACTTCTAGTTTTGTAGTTATTATTGTAATTTTAATCCATTTCTGCGTGTTATACATTGCACATTCAGCTGATCACCTATAATACGTGGACTACTATTATTCTATATCGCCTTTTTACCCATAAGCCATCTATAATTAATCCTTTCCTGTCCTTACAGATCGTCATTGTGACGATGAATATTGCACTGTAAAAGTCTGCGTTTGCAAAATCGCCCTCTCGCTGTGGTCATCCCTCAGCCCATCAGCACTTCTTCCGACCACCACCGTCCCCGCATTCTTATTATCGTCGTCGGAGAATCGTTCCAACTCGGTTCCATGCTCTTCAGGAAACTGCGCGTATTGACTGCGACCCTTGCGCACTCGGCTTCGGGGGTTGCTTGCTCCTTGTTGGCCGTAGGAGGATGTCGCATAGCGGGAGGCCCCGGACGACCCGACGATACGAGGCAAGAAGTGCTTGAAGAATCTACGCACGGTTGGCATCGAGCCACATATAACGAATAGATTGGCTTCCACAAAACTGTGCCGGTTAGCCTAATGTAGCTTGGGGAGTCGAGGGATGACTTACGTCCATATATTGGCTGGCGCAGCATCCCAAGAAGGATCGGTGCTGGCCAGAACAGCTGGTAGCATCACCAAGCGGATAATTGAAGTAGTAACGGTCCTAGTACTATTAGCAAAAGGCCATGAGATAGTCAAAGAACTCACAATGATCCAATTGCAAACACCACGATGGCTCCAAACTTCTGTATCCTCGGCATGTGTAGATTGTACACCATGGGAATTGGCAAAAGGAACAGCATTACGTCGGTAACAATATTAGACACAGCTGTGGCTATGTACAACACGGCCGCATCTCTGCAGGACCCTCCCTCTGTCTTGAAATTAAAGGCCTTCTGAGGAGGATTGCAGTTGAACCACATCAAGAACGTAATGACGACAGTGTAGATTGTGACGACGGCGATGGTGAACCAAACGGTTACTCTGAACCAGGTTTGAGGAGAAATTTGGAGGTAGAAGGAGAGAAGGGAGAGCTTGACGAAGCCATTGCAGAACTGGTAGATTGGTGCGGCAATATAGCTGAGCTGGGCTCGTGTGAGGCTTTGACCAGTGCGATTATGGCAAGTTGACTTACCAGAGAGTACCTCTCAAAGTCCTTTAGGGACATTTCCCAGCTGTGGGCGCACATTCCACCCTGTGCGATGGAGACTGGTGGTTGATGTTAGATTTGACGCGTGGTGGAGAGATCTTTTGGAGACTCGCCTGTCAACAGCAATTGGGTCAGGACGGAAAACAGCTATCGAGTGTCAGCAACGGCTTGATCGCTCATGAGTCTGCCGATTTACCCATCCCAAAAACATGAATGCTGTATCACAGTTAGCTGAGCCTGATGCAGTACTGCTGCAGAACCTCATGCACATACCATCATCAATCTGCAGCCCCGTGGACAGGAAAAGCTTTGTGTAGTATCTTTGCAACAGTGCCATCAATGCCAAAGGCGCCCCTAATCCAAAGATCAAGTAATGATCCAGCTTATGCTGCTGCTTCGGGTGGTCAAAGTTGACGACATAGCCCTTTGGAGGCAGGCGGAACACTTCAGTCCCGTTGATGGTTGGAAACGTCGCCATCTTTCGGGCATCTTGGACATCAGACGACGACGAGGAATTGGATGCAAGGAAAGGGCCCGCATCTGATCTTGGGAACGGGACCTGCCCTAGGTAAAAGACGGGAATGATCTCCTGAGCGCGAGGGAAAGGACGCTGTGGTAGGCTGACAGCGCTAGATAGTTAGCGTGAAACGGCGCGCTGTTAACGCTGGACGATATATCAAGGGACCGCTCAGCTAAACAAGGGCCTGCATCGCCAAGGCCAGGATGAATGGCTGGGAATCACGGCCAGCTTCCGTTGTGCTAGGATGGTCCTGCACGACCAGGAAATGCCACCGGCGGTGCAAGGCTTCCCCGTATGAGTAGGGATCGCCGGTGGGAGATTTGGTGGCTATTGGCTGCGCATGAACTGGATCCTTCGGCTGCAGGATCGGCCGCCGGACTTCCTTGATAAGCAGGACGGAGGCTGTTGGTAGGGCCTTGGCACGTTGGAGGGGAGCTGGACCAAGATATTGATGAGGCTTGAGGGGGCTCGAGAGGGTTGTGGGAAAGGAGGGGGACACTTGGAATATGATATCGAAGATTCTGTGCAGGAAACAATGAGTTGTCATTCAGCCTGTCGATCCAGTTGTTGCAGGTAGGAATCCCTCATGCTCGCTTCCAACGACCTGGAATCTGAGATGATACCTGTCACTTGCTAGCCTCCTTGTCTTCCCCGGATCACCCGCGGCAAGCTCGGGACAGGGATGTCAGATCCCCTGGTTCCACCATTGATCTACGCTGCTTCTCAAACCCTGAGTATTCCCAGCCGAGCTCAAGATCAAGTCCGTGCCCTGGCGTCTCCGTCCTTCGGTCCTCCGTAATCAAGGAACGGCACAACACGGAATTCTTCCCAAGCTGACTAGTTCACAATGGCGTCCATTCCCTTGTCTTGCGTCTTCTTTTCTTTTCTTGACATGCTGTTGATCCCTCCTACATCTGACACTTGTTGATCGAATCTCTCACGGCTCCTACCTCACCATGAAGATCTTGCTTGCTGGTAGCGTCCTGCTAACTGTTGGCGTGTCAGCCACAGCGGTGCACGAATCAAGCCCCTGCGTAAGTCCCCTACAGAGCATCCAAAAATGTCTCAACTTGCTGACAGATGGAACACAGTGCTCTGCCCTCGCCGCCGTCCCTGAACTCAAGGGAAAAGTCTACGTCCCCGAAAGCAAAGAATATGAAGCGCGTCTGAAGACATACTACTCGGCCAATGCTGCCCTCGAGCCTTGGTGCATGGTCCTTCCCGAGAGCACAAAAGACGTTTCCAAGATTGCCCATGTTATTTCCGACAAGAAGTGTCCGTTTGGCATGCGTAGCGGCGCCCACTCGGCGTGGAAGGGCTCCAACGGCGTCGAAAAAGGCATCACGATTGACTTTAGTGCGCCACACCGTTGATCGTTTCCGTAACATCGCGACTAATAACGATAAACCTTAGGCTACATGAACGCTACGACCTACGATCCCGAAACAAAGATTGCCAAGATCCAGCCCGGCTCCAACTGGGGCCTCGTCTACGAGTCACTGAACGAGTTTGGCGTCGCTGCCGTCGGCGGCAGAGCGTCTGTCGTCGGCGTTGGCGGCTTTACAACTGGTGGGGGAGCAAGTTCTCTCCAACACATCATTGAAGATGTATAGGCTTCTAACTGGCGACAGTACTCCTTCCACTCCAACTCCCGCGGCTTTGCTTGCGATGCGGTTGCCAACTTCGAGGTCGTCCTCGCTGACGGTAGCATCGTCAACGCCAACAAAGACGAAAACCCTGATCTCTGGAAGGCTCTCAAGGGCGGATCTGGGAACTTTGGCTTTGTCACAAGCGTTGACCAACGTATGGCCTCGCCCCCGCTGATATTACCCTGTGGTTATTGACTTTTAACAGATACCGTCGACTCTAACGAGCTCTGGGGAGGCTTTGTCAACTTTGACCTGTCTCAACGCGACGTTGTCTTCAAGTCGTACATCACCTTCGTGGAGATGATGAGCCTTGACCCTGCCTCGCAGCTCATAGTGTCGGTTCAATACAATGGCAAGGAGCGCATTCTCCTTTCGGTCGTGTCGAATATTGATGCTATTCCTGCGGCTCCGGCCTTTGACACCTTGCTCGCCCTCCCCAATGTTTCCAACACACTGAGCGTGGGCAAGATTGCCGATCTGGTGCCTCAGTTTACCGGTCCTACACCTCTTGGCCTATAGTAAGCTCTCCCACTGGCCGACTCTTGATCTTTGCTGACCATTTCTAGTGCCAACTGGATGACCGGCTTGACCACCAATGACGTCCGCGTCATGAAGTTTATCGACGAGAAGCACGCCGAATACGTCGACAAGATGAAGAGTGCCGCGCCTGACTCTGACTTCAGCGTCCTCGTCCAGTTTCAACCTTTTACCGAGTCCATGGTGTCGCACTCCCGCAAGACGGGCGGTAACGTCCTCGGCCTGGAGGACATTGTCGCTGATGGCCCGACCCTCAACTGGCTCATCGCTGTCACCGTCGATACAGCGGAGAACCAGGAAAAGATTGCGCCCCTGACGCTGGAGTTTAGAGACTCCATTAACAAGTATGCTGATAAACTCGGCGTTAACAAGAACTGGGACTATCTTAACTATGCTCTTGGCGATCAGGACCCGCTCAAGCACTATGGTGCTGAGTCTGTTCAGCTTCTTCAGGCTGCTTCCAAGAAGTATGATCCTAATGGAGTGTTCCAGAAGCTGCGGGGGTCTGGCTTCAAGATTCCGCAATAATCGATCAGGGACGGAAAAGGTCTCATACGGTCGACAATAGGCAGGCCATATTGAAGCAAATCATAGTATATATTCAAGCACATCGTTCATCCCCGGTTTCTGCACCATTCGGGTGCTCGTAGTTCTACATTTAATTTATTGAACGCTCTTAGGGCCTCAATCGCGCTCCTAGTACATCCATCCTTCGGAGGCTTTAGGTCAGGCCAACCCTAGGTAGGGGTTTCCGGTCTATAACTTCTTTGTCGTCTTATTTAGCTTCAACGACTGGTTCAGAGGTTCGTGATAGTCCGCGATCAAATCCTCAGCTTCAGTTGGCAATTGCCCTAGTCCATGTCCATGGATTGACGAGCATCAAGATCAGACTGGTGGGCGATATAGAGCATTGTCCTCCGATCTCCGGGTTTAATGGCCCAATAGCCCGACTTAAGAGGTTAAGAGCCGTCCAATCACAAAGCTGTCTGGCAGCTACTCTCGGGATCGGAGATCTGTCATCGCGGTGGAGTGTATGGAGACATGGCAGCTACCAACGATCGGCTACTTTTATTAGCGCTCCCCAGTCCTAAGACTAGCAGGAACTCTATTGTTTATAAAAGTCATTAACCTTATCTACGGTTTTACTTGCTAGCCCCTTACCTCTCCAACTTTATGTCAAACGACCATGGTTCGCCGCTTTTCCGATCAGCCTCCGATATCTCCGTCCTAGCTCCGTAGGATCTACACTCCAGACACCTCCGATTGCGGATGCCTATTCGTTTGCGGGGTATAAGAACAGTTATCAGATCTTCATTTCCTATTCCTCTGGTTTCTATTCCATACAATATCTAATATGGCTGCCGAAATCAAGACACCTTCCAATGATGGCATCCCAGCCGGGACCGAGCTGGGCTCAATGACTGTACCTCAACGAGACCCATACCTCGTTGCCTTTGACGACTTGGATACGGACAATCCCAAGAATTGGCCAGAAAGGCGCAAGTGGGCGGTCACGAATGTGCTCTCGGTGACTGGCTTCAACCGAATTCTTGTCTCGACCGTCATGGCTCCCGCTCTGTCGTTGATCGCCGCAGACCTTCAAATGAGCTCGACTGAAGCAGTGATGGCTCTGAGCATCTACTTGCTGGCAACTGCATTTGGCCCACTCATGGTTGGACCCTTGTCCGAAGTCTATGGTCGACAGGTTGTTCTACACGTGTCCAACGTCTGGTTCCTTATCTGGAACATCGCGTGCGGTTTTACCAACTCAAAGGAGCTACTCATCGGCGCTCGGTTCCTGGCTGGATTTGGAGCTAGTGCTATCTATGCACTTGGTGGAGGCGTATTGGGTGACATCTGGCGCCCAGAGGAGCGTGGGAGGTCGCTTGGGTGGTATCTACTTGTCCCTCTGCTGGGTGCTGCAGTAGGCAAGTTGCCCAAATGGCTTACATGTTGATCTCGAGCTGACTATTCAATAGGACCCATTATTGGTGGCTTTATGACGTATCGTGTCTCCTGGAGATGGATGTTTTGGTCGACATCCATCTTCCAACTCGCCATGGCTGTCCTCTCACTAACGAGTTTCCGGGAGACGTATGCTCCTGCCATCCTCAAGAAGCGAGCCAAGAAGCTGCGTAAAGAGACGGGCGAGCCATACTACACGCACGATGAACGGGTCCAAGAGCGGACATCCATCGCTAGAGTTCTCGGCCAGGCCTTGAGCCGCCCATTGCGGCTTCTGGCTTTTCACCCAATCATTCAAGTCTCATCTGTCATCTCGGCATTCTCCTACGGACTGCTCTACATCGTTCTATCCAGCTTTGCCGATTTGTGGATTCACCACTATCACCAGTCTGTCGAAATCAGTGGTCTTCACTACATTGCTTGCATGCTTGGAGAAGTGGCTGGATCTCAACTCGCAGGACCGTTGATGGACCTCTTCTTCCGCAGAATGCAACACCGTGCTGGTGGTCAGCACATTCCAGAACACCGCATTCCGCTTGTCTTTCCGGCCGCTTTTCTGGCACCTCTTGGGTTTATCGTCTACGGATGGTGCGCTGAGTACAGAGTCCATTGGGCCTGGGTTGACGTGGGCATGTTTGTCACAACGTTTGGCATGCAGATTGCAGGAATGCCGATGCAGGCCTATATGATTGACGCATATCCGGATCATACCTCCAGTGCCATGGCAGCAACTCAGTTTCTCCGGAGCTTGACTGCGTTCTTGTTCCCGCTATTTACACCCAAGATGTATCAAGTGCTTGGGTACGGCTGGGGAAACAGCACCATGGCCTTTGCAGGGCTATTCATTGGGTTTCCTGCACCGCTTCTTATGTGGAAGTACGGGGCTAAGTTGCGAGCACGTGCGACATCCAGTCTGTAGGCAGAGAGGAAAGTTGGGTTGTCTGTTCAGGAATGTCTGGATGACCCAGAATGTCTATTTTCCTGGGTGTTCTTCCAGGTACACTTGCTCCTGCGAGGTCCCCTCCTGCTGGAAGCTCTCTTGTTTACCACCAGTCTCTGAGCAAGTCAAAGCATTCTATCGCGGACTCCCTATCTTGGCGTTACTGAGCGAAAACACCACAGGTTGCCTAATCTCTCTTGACAACCTAGACACAGCATCATTATCCGAGAAACCCATTTCGCTTAGGCCATCAAGCTCATCAGCTTCCTCCTGGACGTATGACGGCGGCTCAACCTCAAATACCGCCTGGATATCACCATGAGGTGAGAAGCCGGTGAATTGCCACTTCCTCGAAGCCTTCACACCTCCGAGGGACATTGCCGCCCATAGTCGTCGGCGCTCGTAAAGGCCAATAATGACCAGAAGCGGCGCATTGGTTATTCTTACAAGCATAACGTGCGTAAAGTGAAAGGCTTGGGTGGAGAGGAAGAACTTGAGAGGAAGCAGAATGAGGAGGGCAAAGAGGTTGAAGGGTGGAGGATAGGCGAAGATGGCATCGCTCTTGACGCCTTCAAAAGTTAAAACAGCTCGACGAAACTGGATCTCAACAGTTTCAGATGTAGCAATCTTCGAAAATCTGTTCGTAAGTAGCGAAACAAGAATGGTGAGGAATAGCGTGTTGCCAAGAAACGCAAAGGCGATGGTGAGGCCGGGCCCGAGAATGGCGTGAAACTGGACAGATGCTTCGATTCCTGTTCCATCCAGTCCGAACCAGATCCAAAGAAGCCACTTGATAATAGTAAAATCCCCAGGTATCGAGGGTGAGCCATCGCCAGCCGCCAACCACTGCAGTGCTAACAGAAACCCTGTGAAGCACCAGGTAGCCAGAAAGGTTAAGATGAGAAACTCCTTCATCATGGCATGAAGTGATATGAAGACAATGTGATCTGGGAGAATATTGAAAGCGAGTCGTGTGAGCAGAACAGGTGCTGCAAGGCAGAGGAGATTAAGTGCCATGCCCCTGTGCATATGGCTGACAGTCAGTTCAAGGACTCGAATGATAACATATACGATAAAGACGAGCGTGAAAGTTAGATCCAGGAAGGACCATAGTTTCTGCGAGTGAATAGTCCAGCCGTGTTCGATAATGGTAGTAAACTTATGTAGAACCCAACCGGCCGAATAGACGACAAAGAGTGTCTCATACAACCAAAGGGCGCCGGTATTCCGGTGCATCATTGTGCAAACGTAGAGAAGTACCAAGACGATGTAATGCACTAGCTCAGTAGCATATCGTGAACGTGGCACAATAAGTCGACGGTGATTGAGGAGAGGCGCCTTGTGCGGGTCGTAGAGTGTGACTGGTTGATACTCGAAATGGGTCGGCAGAAGGTCGATAAAAGACAATGGCGTATACACGATATGGCCTTGATATACAGCCTCGATGACCCTTTGACAGCCAGGCGTACTGATAAAGTTCTTGCTCTCGGAAATGATAGCCAACTCGAGTGCCGTGAGCTTTTGTTCGTGTCCACCACGGTCCTGGACTGGCCATTGGGGGTAGCGACCGGAGCGTTGGATGTCATCTGGTGCGCCAAAGAAAGGATCGAACCCTTCGACAAGGATTTTGGAGAGTAGAAGCAAGCCGGCTAAACCTGGATTATCGTCTTGAAAATTCCGGATGATGCGTATGGCCAAGAGCTCACATAGTGTAGCTCTGGCAATGCTGGTGCTTTGATGGACAACGCTGGACTGTTCGCGGAGGAACTGCACTCGGTTGGCTAAAAGGCAGTATACTGGGCAGCGAGTTAGCGATTCTAGGTCAGAGGACAAATACCGGGCCGCGTGCAGGTGAAGAGGAAAAGTGAATATATACTAACCTGTCGAGTAATCATGTTCATCGTATAGCCGATCAACGAGTGGACGAACGATGAGGTTGTTGACTCTGGGGCTGGTCAATTGATCCAGGGAATATGGATCGTCTATTGGTCATCCGAGATTAACACAAGCAGCCTTATTAGCGTTGGAGAGCCTACCAATGCTTGCGAGAACAAACTTCCGTATACTGCATCAGTTAGCACCTCGAAACGTATGGATATTGCAACATTCTCCATCACATATCAATGAATGCCTACCGATGAATTGTGATGAAGACCGGAGGCGCACGTCGGTCTTCTTCCAGATCAAGACATGGATCTGTCTCGACACTTTCAGCTGCTTCAAAGAAGACCATCTCATCTGGGTCGACGTGGCCGCTTGGGCCCGAGATAGTATCATCTACGATCTCGTCCATTCTGCGGGCGTAACATGAAGTCGGTAAGATGCTTGTATCCCGTGAATATAAGACTATCCCTATAGAAAGACGACCAGGGTCTATACAAGCATAGTGAGAGAGAGCTGAGGGATTTTCGATCTAGTCCAGATTCTGTAGATCGTTTGACTTCCCCCTCTCGTATGCTAACAGGATCAGCGGACTAAGTGAGGCTGTAAACTTTGGCTTTGGCTGTGTGGAGACGAATTGCATCAAGTGTTCAAGCTGATCACCCAGCTATAGAGATTATTCCAGCATCTTCCTTACACATAGTACCTGGAGAACAGTAAATCCAACTAGGTTTGATCATTTTAATATGCATTCATGTCCATGCGGTTCTAAGCATGCTGTGCTCGCGGGTTTCCTCTGTTGCACAAACGTTGTTGCACCAGTTCGCCTTGCCTTGCAAGGGTGGGTTCCGACGGTACAGCTAAAATACCTTATCGAGTGCTGATCCAATCACAGGCATGATCGGCATTCTGGCATCCTCCGAGACGCGGAAGTTAGCGGCAATGGCTCAAAGCGGAGGCTGCGTCGAGGGAACGCAGGGAACCGAGCTGCGCCTCCTTGGCCTCCACCTTGAGATCATTGCGACAAGAGGCATCAGCGGCACATGTCAAGCTTTTTGTTCATCTCTGACGTATGCGCCAATTTTCTTGGCACTTTTGGGGTGTGGAGCACCAGGGGTCAGATGCACAGGGGCAGGCAGGTCGGCTTGCCAAGACCAGGAAGAAGTAGCCTTTGTTGCGTCTGGCTCTCTCGCTTGAGGACATAATGAAGGAGGGTAGGAGGAGTCTACAGTCCAAATCCAGTCGTTGGCTTGAAGGCCAGCCGTTGAAAGTGAGGCAAACACAGTAATATTGCCCTATTACTCTTCCAGACTCATGGCGATGTACGCGCCCTGAGTCCTGAGCCCGTGGCGCATACATGTAGGAATTGATAATGTTAAGCGGAAAGCCTGTGATACTGGAAGCTACCTGCACTCTTCAAAGTGAGGTTGGGGCAGACGAAGCCTGTCTCTGTGGGAGCAACGGTGAGAACAGCCGCAGCGCTGCACATTCGTGACGATGCCAAAGTCAATCAACGTCAATCGGAATTAGCATTTTCTTATTCGATGGAAAGCGACAACTAGGGTGTCTGTGCAGCCAAAACGGGTCTCTCGACAAGGGGCTTGTATAAGCTTGAGTCAGAGGTATTTCTCTGTAGCGACAAACGATTGCTGTAAAGGTGTCGTCTGGCTCTGCATGGTGACTGCTGGCGTGTAGCCAATTGCCAACTGCTTTGAACCTTGCTAGGTTCGGGTGACACAACATTGTGTACGCAACTCGGCTTCTTCTCCTTGGCCATCCACCGAGGTGGCCAAGACAGCTTGAGCAAGAATCCTCGAGTAAGCTTTTTAGCGCCCGGTCCAAGCGTCAGAAGTCCCGGGTCTGAAGAAGCTTGGCAACGTGGTGCAGATGCGAGGGCCTATGACGATCCACACGCCGGAGATGAACCCTCTAGTACTTTGTTATACGTGAGATATATGAGGGATAAATCTGACCTGGAACTTGAAGCTCTACGCGAGATGAGGAGGCTGGGGCCGACAGGTGGGTGCTGGGGACGTCTGACAGCCGGTGAGAGGGACAGCTAACTGTTCTTGGCCATCGTTGCGCATGTCCTGTCGAGTCCCGGCGGACAAGGAAAGGCTCTACTCGGACGAGGATGCGCGCTGCCACCGGCATCATGAAATTATCAGGCCACGTCTATTCATTCCCCATTCTCAACTGTTAGATTCAGCTTACGGTGAACCATCCATTCCTTGGTCTGTGCATCGACCGTGGGAGGCACCAAGACAGACAAGGGGGTAAAGCTTGGCGACACACATGGAAGATTCCCCGGACAATACATGAGGCACGGCCCTTGTTTGATCACAAGCATTATGACGACAGCTAATAAACACGAGCAACAAGACAAACCGAGAGAACCCGACTGTACGAGGGCTGTGGCGGTGGGTTGAGGGATTTATTTTCTTGGGGGAGATTTGCGGGCTGTAGCGATGCTAGATTTGGGATAGTATTGACCTTTTGTATTGTAGCTTATATGTATCTGTCTTGATGTTTAATATGCCGATAGACTACCCCGATACTGCACCCTAGAAATGCAGGGCGGTCGGTAGGTGGTTCCTGGCCCTTGTCGCTTCACCTTGGTACACGGCCACGACAACGGCAATCATAATAAGGGTCCAGACCGGGTTACTCAATTCGTATGTTTCGTTGCTGGCGGCCTCCCACTCCACACGGCAACTTTCCATTTCGCTTGCGAGCCTTGAAGTGGTTGGTATAGGCTTATGCGTTATTGAGTCAACGTACAGCAAATTTGTGAGAGGCATTTACCACAGCATCACGAAGGATAGCGCCTCCGGGCCAGCAAGCTCTGCAAAACAGGTTCTGCAACTGATCTACTTGAGCTCATCTGATCAGGAAGGGCCATGAGGTGGCAGTGAAGTGCGTAGTCTGCCGGGCAAGCGGGAGATGGGCAACATCTACTCATGCCTTCGCATCAGCCTACCTCCCCTAAGTGACGAGGGAGCACTTTTCGAGGAATCCTTGAATAATGATGCTTCTTTCTATTCATTGAGTCTATCATCCTTTGCCTACATCCAAAGTTTGTGATCCCTGGAACGGCCTCAATTGAGGACATCAATCTGCCTTCAGTCCCTCCCCTGACACGTCGCAATGTCGCGTCGATTTTCCAAAGCCCTACGAGTACCCCATAGAGACAGCCTCTTCTCTGCAGACGACGATACCTCAGAAGTTGAAGCCGATGCAGTCAACTGTCGTTTAGACCATGGTCGACAAACGCGCCGTCATGCAAGCCGAAGGAAGTCAGCACCGTCAGACTTCATCCCTCCAGTGCATCACAATATCGGGCCGGAAGACGACAGTCCTCGACTGGTAATACCGAGGTTGGAGTTTACAGAAGTCTCGGCGGATGCATCAGAAAGGCAATCAGCGGACGATGATCTTGAGAGCGAGTCAGATGCTGGGAACTTCACCCTCAAAGACCGACAGCAAGCCATCAACGAGACGCACCCCTTTGGTATCAAACTTTGGAAGCCTGCGCTATATCAAGAAGACAAGTTACTCGAAGAGGACACAGAGGGAGATATACGTTCTGTCCCTGGTCAGAGGGTCACTACATGGTCTCTTTTGTTCAGCATTCTATGGACTGTATTATTCGGCTGGTGGCTAGCTCTCTTTGCCGCTCTAGGCGGTACTCTCTGCCTAGTGTGTTCAAACTCGTCGGCCTCACGCGAATATGGCCGAGTCTTGTGCGACCTAGCTGGATATATCTTTTGCCCTTTCGGCAAGCTGGTACGGCTAGAAAAGGACGATGAGTACATTGTCGAGGATGTGGGACAAGGACGCAGCATGCATGAGTATGAACAATGGCAAAACGGCAGCTTACACAATGGCCATTTCTTCTTTGGTCCAGGGCAGAGCGAGCCTCACACTTTATCCGTCTCTAACAACTCTGAAGCTCGTGGTATCATCACCAGATCTAGCTCGACTGCCTCTACAGACCGTCTATCCATGCTACTAAGACAGAGAAGAATCTTTGGCCGAGGCCGGTGGAATAGCGGAAGAATCGTATTCTTTGCTGTCCTGTACCTTCTCCTCATACCGTCCTTTCTTCTCGTCTCGTTGAGTTGCTGGGCGCTCGTCTTTACCATCCCCATGACCAAGATCACCATGCATCTTCTCCATCATCTTCGACGTCGCCCACTTGCTCTCTCCTTCGACTCGAACGCACATTCCGCGCGCTCAAGTAATGAACATGAGTCGACAGTCTTACTCTGCACATACTCGGCTGTCGGGTATAGATATTGGAGCTATTCCATCCGTGGAGTCAGCATCTTTCTCATCGATCTCATGGCCGTTGCCACGTTCATCATCTTTGACTGGCTGGTCCTTCAGAAATTCCTACACGTTCATACTCTTGCTCTTTCGCCGGGCCTTCTCTTCTCAGCCAGCCTCCTCGGCATAATCCCTCTGGCTTACTTCATAGGCCAAGCTGTTGCTTCAATCTCTGCTCAATCCTCTATGGGCGTGAGCGCAGTAGTCAATGCCTTCTTTTCTACTGTATTCGAGGTCCTCTTCTACTGCGTGGCCCTTAAGCAAGGGAAAAGCCAACTTGTCCAAGGGTGCGTCATTGGCAGCATCTTTGTTGGAGTTCTTTTCCTCCCAGGCTTATCCATGTGCTTCGGTGCCCTCAAGCGCAAGACGCAGCGGTTCAATTCAAAGTCAGCCGGGGTCACCTCAACTATGCTGCTCTTTGCCATGATTGGGGTGTTCAGTCCCACGCTGTTCTATGCAATATACGGTACTCATGTAGTGAGGTGCCGAGGCTGCTCATACGATTACCCCCAAGACTTAGTTACCAACTCTGAGCGGAATACTGCCAACTGTCGGGCGTGTTCTATCTCCCAAGAACTAAACCTGCATGGGCCTCTTTACATGCACATTCTTCGACCCTTCAGCTACTTTTGTGCATGCCTCCTCCTCCTGGCATATGCCATTGGACTGTGGTTCACCCTGCGCACCCACGCTGCTATGATCTGGACTGGTGACGGAGAGGATAAGAAACATGAAGGTCTCTCAAGGCATGCGCATTCTGGATCCTTGACTCAAGAAATGCCCGCCGTCTCAACAGGCGCATCTGTTGGTCGGAGGGCTTCCTTGGGCAAGCGTCGCAGGAGCATCGTGTCCAACGCCACCGTCACCTCCCCGGTTTCTCCAGTCCAGAGGAACGAAACCAGTCTCTTGATGCCTCAAATTACACCCAGGAACTTGGCCCGTAGCGACTGCAATATTCTCCCTGAGCTGCCAGAAGAAGACTCTCAAGGCCCGCATGCGCAACAACAAGAATCTGTTTCCTCCACAAGCCTTCGAGGTGCGCATGCGAGGTTACTCCATGAGAGTGACTGGTATCATGTGCCCAACTGAAGCAGAACGAAAAGCTTGGTGATACTGTTCGTGGTGACGCTACTCTACGGTATCCTTGCCAATATCCTCTTTGAGACAGTTGATTCAATCCTCAAAGAATCCAACGTGGACGAAAAGTTTCTGGGATTGACTGTTTTTGCACTCGTCCCAAATACCACAGAAATTTGGGTGCGCTGCCATTTCTTCTGAGACTATTCCTCTACTGACTTTGCCCAAAGAATGCAATTCTCTTTGCCACAAACGGAAACATTGCGCTGTCCATGGAGATCGGTTCGGCATACGTCCTCCAAGTTTGCCTCCTCCAAATACCCGCGCTTGTTTTCTTCTCTGCCGTATTCCATTGCGACCCAATCAATGCTGATGGCTTGAGAAACTATGTATTTCCCCTCGTTTTCCCTCAGTGGGACATGATACTGGTGATCCTCTACGTCTTCCTCCTTGGTTACATGTACAGCGAAGGGAAGAGCAACTATTTCAAAGGAAGCATTCTTTTACTTGCTTATGTTGTTGTTATTGTAGGTTTTTACCTTTCGGGTACACGAGGCTAGGAAAAGGTACAAAACTCCAGTTGTCACATGGTGTTGTTACAGGAGCGAGGCTATCCACAACGAGAACCAAGAGCGAGTCTTCAACGGTGCCCAAGAGAGTACTACCCTCGGCCAGTATGCCCAACTCGTCCTCTAGGAGGCACTCGGGCTGCAGGTGGTTTTCGGGGACCGCCCAATCCAGACAAAATAGCCAGATCAACCCGGCTTGAGATTTGTGATGTACATGTTAGCTGGAAGCCTACTGGTATTCAATTGAGAGGGACTGACCATAAAGGACAAGTACGGGCACGATCCATGAGCCATGGATCAATACATTGGGGGTGGAAAAGGTGTCCGCAGGGCAGTTGTCTGAGCTTGGCCCTCTCGATAAAATCTTCAGTGCATATTGAACACGACAAGGAGATTTCTTCAGCTTTTCTTACGCCAGCCTCTAGAGAGCGGGGAGAGGTTGCTTGATTGGAGAGATGACGCCGAAGCAAAGATAGCTTTGTCGTGGTTCTGGCGAGTTCTGGCGGGGGCAGCTTTGTGGATGTACGTATAGGAGGTCTCTTGAGAACTGTTTCTGCATGAAACTCGACGGTCGGGATGTTTTCTACCGCATCTCTCCCCAAGCCCGCAGTTGCTCTAAAGCGAAGAAGCTGGTGGCTGATGACCTGGGGGATTGGCCGAGCGCGGAGAGTACGGTGGGCGATGTAGATGATGACGAAAATGGCGACAATCAGGGCCACCAACAAAAGCCCATAAAATGTGCTCGAATCCTTTTTATGGCTTTCAGAGCTTTCCGCGGCACCCGCCATGGATACCGCCACAAGAATGGGGGAGGTCGTAGGGGTTCACGCAGCGTTGGCTGATGAGACTAGAGCGGGCGCAGGATGAAGGGGGAAACTATCACTTTTTAGCTCGTGAGCATTTTCTCACTTTTGGCTACAAATTTGGCTTTCTCTTGACGCGTCGATTCCAAGCGGTCATAGCATGGCATTGACCCTATTGACCCTTTGTCCCGAGCAACGGACGCGAGTGTCGATCCGCCACCGCTCGTCCAGGGGTTCAGTCATAAATGACGGGCAAGCGGCGTCTTTAGCGGTCAGAAGTACTGCCCAGGTATCTCTGTAACAGCAGCTGGCGTGCGGGGAAGTCATACCGTGCGTTCCTTTGAACAGAATCCAGTCAGTCCGTCATGCCATGCTTAGGAGGCCTCCTCACGCCTCGAGACATCCCTCCATGAGGCATTTAGGAAGCCATGTTGGTTGAATAGGAACACAATTAGGTAAATTTAACGTTATAGATTGTTCCTTGATGGTGGGTGGCGGGCCCTGAGTGTAAGAGGCACTACATCTAACCAGATGTCATGGTGTGAGGCTTACCGAATGCGTTCTTCCGCTACGGCTTTCCTTGCGCGAAATGACCGTGCCGGTGGTTGTTTATTTCAATGTTGCATTGCATGTCTTGCCTATAAGACCCCCGTTTGACGGCAGTGAGTTTTGCTACATTCCAACATCGTCTCCTTCACATCTGATCTCTGCGCCCAAAATTTGTCAAATGGCGGTAATGAGAACCTTGCACTGGAAGACCGGTGACGAAGAGGATGGCACCAGGGTCAGCGGTCAAACGCAGAACATTGCCGAAGCGGACGATGAGACAAGGCCTCAGAAACGCTCCTCGAGCCAGAGCCGCAGAGGGATCAACCCGAACACGACTTTACCAATCCAGTACCGCAGCATGTAAGTTTACAACTGGTCTTGATGGACCTAATTTTTCTAACAATATACAACAGCTCGTTTGAGATCGACGACGCGGAGAGAACCCATCACCATGCGCAAACTAAGTCTAAGGCTAAGGATGCCGTCGTGCTGAGTATGTACAAGGCGATGCAAATCCATTTCATCGGCTAACCAGAGCAGAGTTTGAAACCATTGAATGGCACAAATTGCGAGTCGAAGACATCCAGAAGCGCCTTCATGTTGACCTTGGCCTTGGTCTATCCGCTAGAGACGCAGACGAACGATTGCGAAAGAATGGTAAAAACAAGATCTCACCACTCCCCAATCCTTTGTTTTGGAAGATCTTTGGATACTTATTCAAAGGTTTTGGCTCTATCCTGTGTGTCGGAGGCATCCTCGTCTTCATCTCCTGGAAGCCTCTGGGAGATCCTCCCGCCATTGCAAACCTTGCTCTTGGTATAGTCCTGATTGCTGTCTTTGTCATCCAGGCAGCCTTCAATGCGTGGCAAGATTGGTCTTCCTCTCGGGTCATGCAGTCTATCACCGAGATGCTCCCGGAGTCGTGTGTACTTCTCCGAGATGGCACCAAAGTTGAGGTCAGCGCAACGGATGTTGTGGTCGGCGATGTCATCTTTATCAAGGCCGGGAATAGAATCCCTGCCGACGTTCGCTACCTCGAGGTCTCACATGATACGTCCGTTGATCGTGCTGTTCTTACTGGTGAGTGTTTTAGGTTCATGATGAGCTAGAGAACTGACTTAGGCAGGTGAATCGAAACCTATCAAGGCGACCGTCGACTCGACGGATGACAACTACCTAGAAACACACTGCATCGGTCTCCAGGGTACACATTGCGTGTCCGGCAGCGCACTTGGCGTTGTCGTGTCTACCGGGGATGGAACAGTATTTGGCCAAATCGCCAAATTGACGGGTGAACCCAAGACGGGACTGACCACGATGGAGAAGGACATCTTCCGCTTTGTCCTACTCATCTTCCTGATCATGGTGTCCTGGATTGTTATTCTGGTTTCAGTCTGGTGAGCGCCTATTAATACTATCTTCGTCCTTGGCGGTGATAATGCTGACTTTGTCCAGGGCCGGATGGCTTCGCAAATCTCATCCCGACTGGATTAACGTGTCTGCTCTCATTGTGAGCTGTGTCAGTGTCGCCATTGCGTATATCCCAGAGGGCTTGCCTATTGCCGTCACGTCTAGTCTGACCATCACGGCGAATTTGATGAAAAAGAACAAGATTTTGTGCAAGTCTCTCAAGACGGTTGAGACTCTGGGTTCAGTCTCGGTTATCTGCTCCGACAAGACGGGCACGCTAACTAAGGTATGGTTAGGTAACAGAGGAAGAGGAGTATCAAGGACACATAACTAATACATACACAAACAGAATAAGATGTTTGCAACAGATTGTTCACTGTACACCGCCATCTTTACACCCGAATCTGCTATAGACGACATACAGGTCAACCAAGGAAAGTCTGGGATTCATCAAGCCCGAGCCGTATCAGGGCTTTGTAACGCTGCCGAGTTTGACCCCGAGTCCTCAGAGAAACCGTTGGTGGACAGACACATATTTGGCGATGCAACAGACCAAGCAGCCTTGCGATTCTCGGAGAGCTTCGGCCCCGTCTCGGAGTTGCGTGATGCGTGGACAAGTGTATTTGAGTTGCCATTTAACAGTAAAAACAAGTTCATGGCAAAGGCATTCACGTTGCGCAAGAAGCAGGGCGTTGGTGTTTGCCTTGCGGCATCAGAAGCCAAGGACTTCACGACTGGCAGTGTGTAAGTCAAGGCGGAATCTCAATGACCCTTCGGCATCTACTAATTCGCTCTAGGCTCCTGACAATCAAGGGAGCTCCTGACATCTTGCTTGGAAGATGCATCAGCATGGTCCAGTCAGATGGCTCCGTGGTACCCTTGGCCGATGATCAATCGATGGCAGTCAAGCAGCTCAAGGACCAGTGGTCATCCAACGGCAAGCGGGTCATTCTACTTGCGCGTAAGATCCTCAGCTCCGACAAGATACTGCCTGACCCGTCATCGCCCGGTTTTGAGACTCAGATGATGCATGAACTCCAATCAGGTCTCACCCTGGTTTCTCTCCTGGCCATGATTGACCCCCCTCGTCCTGAGATGTCTGAAGTTATTGCTACACTCCGTGGAGCTGGCATTCGCGCTTTCATGGTTCGTATCTCCGCTCATCGTTACACTAACTAATTAGATGCTCACACTCTCACAGGTCACGGGCGACTTCGGGCTTACGGCCTTGGCTATCGCGCGCCAATGTGGCATTGTTACTGCTGAAGTTGTCCACGACAAGTCCTCCCTTGTGAGATTTCCAGCCGGCAGCGGAGAACAGATGAGCGCTCCACGCGATGCTGCATTGCTTCTCTCCGGTGCAGACCTCATGAGCCTCAATGAGCCCCAGTGGGAACAACTCTGCAAGTATCCTGAAATAGTCTTCTCCCGGACCACCCCCGATCAGAAGTTGCGCATTGTTCGCGAGTTCCAAGTCAGAAAACAGATTGTCGGTATGACAGGTGACGGAGTGAATGATGCCCCAGCGTTGAAGGCCGCAGATGTCGGTATCAGTCTGGCTAGCGGTTCCGATATCGCCATTGAAGCAGCCGATATGGTCTTGCTGGAATCGTTTTCTGCTATTGTTGAGGCTGTCAGGTTTGGACGAGTTGTCTTTGATAACCTCAAGAAGGTTATTGCATACCTACTCCCTGCAGGTTCATTCTCCGAGTTCTGGCCGGTGTTTACCAACGTAGTCTTTGGGCTTCCTCAGATTCTATCTTCTTTCCTCATGATCATCATCTGGTATGGCCCCTAATCTGTTGACCAAACTCTGTAACTGACCAACTGCGCGGTTGTTTCACTGACTGTGCTGGTGCTATTGTCCTTGCCTATGAAAAGCCCGAAGCAGATGTCCTTTTCCGACCTCCTCGCAATCCCAGAAAGACACATCTCGTCAACTGGCAGCTCATCTTTCACGCTTATGCTTTTGTCGGTGTGATCGAGAGCGTTTGTTCTTTTGCCATGGCATATTGGTACCTCGAAAGAAAAGGCATCCCCTTTTCGGACCTCTGGTTCAAATTTGGCGAGATCCCTGCAAATATTGACCCCGACTACTACACTGCTCGCCTGAACGAGGCTAGTTCGATCTACTTTATGAATCTTGTTGTCATGTTAGTTATCACGACTTCGTCACATGGGTTAGACTAATCTTCCCAGGCAATGGTTCAACCTTATGGCAGTCCGCAACCGACACTTGTCCATCTTTCAACATCCCCCAGTGTTCAACAAGCGCACACAGAATCTGTTGCTTTTCCCTGCCATTCTGTTCGCGCTGGGTGTTGCAGTGATCTGGCTCTACATCCCAAGTCTGCAAGATGTTCTAAGTACTGCCGGTGTTCCTGTTGAACATTACTTCTATCCTGCGGCGCTTGGGCTTGGTCTCTTCTGTTTGGACGAGGGCAGGAAGGCATGTATTCGACGATGGCCTAACTCGGTACTTGCCAAGATGGCTTGGTAAAGGGTGTTTAAGGGCAGTATAGGACATCCATGGTGCTTTAACAGACATATCTCATCTGTTATTATTATCTTACTTCATTATCATCAAATAAATTTACTTGGCCGGAGTATGAAGAAACAGATGAGTTTCTGTTTGTAAAGTCCTCTCCTCAACCTCTGTTTACGTGCGCTGGATGGTTTGCCAATCTCATGAAAGGGTATAGGATTACCCAGAAGATGGACTCAACAGAGGCATCAGTAGCTACACGGCTTAGGGCTTTGCCCATAGTCCATGGAGTAAAGTGGCAATACCAGGAGCGCTGCACACTATGGTGTTGCGCAGGCCGCATCAGGAACTCAATCCTTTATAGAGTGAAGAGTAATAATATTTAGACTGTAAATATATCTAAAAGTACAATTTAGCGAGCTTGGGAAGTCTCTACCGTGCGCCTTTTAGTTCGGTATATCGTTGATGGTGTTGGAGTCGTTTCATCATCGCAAAACTTAGTATTCCATCTGCTCTCGCTCTTCAAGCGTCAAGTCACTCTTGGCCCGCCCAATCTTAATAAATGTAAAGATCAAAAGCGCTACTCCCGCTGTACCGACGCCAAGCCAGAAAGCAATTTGATAGTTCTCCCTCAGATTGAGATGTGATGTCTGTCCCACAGCTATATCAGCAAACCCAAGGAAGAAGCTTATACCTAAAAATAGCGTGCTGTTGATGAGTGCCCCTGCCAAACCTTGTCGCCTTGCAGGAAGGTTGGTGGTAATAAAAACGTTGCTGACAGTAAAAGTGATATCGATGCCGATAGTCGACGCGACCATTGCTGGCAGAAGCCAAGCCCAGTAATTTGGATCTTCTGGCATAAGAGCAAAAAGTAGGCAGCAGACGATATAGCCCGTCCCAGAAAGTATCAGTAGAATACGACCGGGAAGTTGATGGAGGACGAGACCACCAACAGTGCCAATGATAAGACCGCCGACAATCATCGGGATGTACCAAAGAGCTGTCAACAGAGGGGGCTTGTCCAAGACAAGCTCAATGTAGAAGCTACTATAAAGCAAAAAGATCCCAAACGAGCCATAGGCGAAAAACAGTGCTGCAACAAGAGCTGTCATATATGGAGACGAGAAGAGGTCAGACGGGACCAGTGGATTTCTGACGACCCAGCCCTCAAGGTATACGGCAGCAGCGAGAAGGCATATACCGACAACGAAGGCAACGATAATACGCGGGTTCTCCCATCCATCTGGCGCCTGCGAGCTATCGGTGATGGCGTATACCGCGAGGATCAGGCCTAGAACGATGGTCATGGCCCCCCACCAGTCCACCCCGAGACCATCGGGAGGCCGTGTTCGGAAGTCTGATGGAACAAAGAATGCGGCGGCGCAGATAACAAGCAGCATAATAGTTCCAAGCCAAAAGTACCATCGCCAGGACAGAAACTCACCGGCAACACCTCCCATCAGAATGCCGATGAAGAAACCCAATGGAGCAAATGCGCCATAGAGGGCAAAGACGAGGTTCTTTCGGGGCCCTGGACGGTACGTCTTGCCGAGCAGGGTAATTCCAGCGGGTAGAAAGGCCGCCGCTCCTATGCCTTGCAGTGCCCGGCAAATGATGAGGGTGATATAATTCTGGCTGAAGCCGGCAACTAGACACCAAAGACAGAGCCATAGGAGACCGCTGGTAAACATGATATACGCGCCATACATATCGCTGAGTCGACCTAGGGGCAAGAGAAGTGCTCCTGTGACGAGGGAGAAGACGCTTGAAGGCCATGTGCGGGATGCTTCGGGGATTTCAAGCTCGATGGCAAGAGGGGGGAGGATTATGTGGAATCCTGAAATGAAAAATTCCTAGTCAGTGTCAGTATCCAGAACATAAGGAGTTGTCCTCGGCTCGTAAGGACAAAGGAGTCCAGCACTTACGGCCATTGCCATTGACCCCAAGAGAGAAAATACAAAGCTCAATTCAGCCCATCGTGTCTTGAATGCTTCTGGTCGTTGCCGACCAAGCTTTTCGACGTCGATAGCAGCATCTGTCACAGAGGCTTCGGGGTCGCCAGCCTCTGCAATAAACTGTCCATTAGTCATATTAAAGCACAGGTGTAAACGAATATGACGAGCGGCGAAGGGAGCATTCTAATTCGAACCGAAGGAAAGAAGAAAAGAAAAAAAAACGTGTCCCTGGTACAGTTACGGTCGGCCGGGGGTTAGGCCAACGACCTCTTTTATGAGTCTAGCACGGGACCTGTCAGATGTGGCCCATGTTCTAAAACCAAGACCCTTGACTCTTATGCCATGGATATCTTCTTGGCCCTGACATCATCATATATCCCGGGCTCTTAAAGCCCGAAACAACGGCAGAGAATGCCTCACTGGTTGGGTGAGAGCGTACATGGCGACTTGATAAGCATGTTCAACTACGAGTCTGCAGGTGCGTGCCGACGCAAGACATGGCATTTTATCTTCCTAATTCAGACTAGTCTCTTGGCATAAGAACTGGGTCTTGAGTGACGTTGCCATTGGTCATAGCAGCCGCCCGCTTCCAGAGTTCAAGATGGAGCCCTCCGCGTCCCGCGCGTCCCGTTGAGTTGTCAGCAAAGTGGCACTCCTAAACCCACTATCCCTCCCACCTCAATCCCCAAAAGCTCCTATCCCTACCAACCGAACAGGGTCAGTGCCCAGACTCAGACCCGCGAGATACCTGCTATCTGGTTGCATATTCGGCTGTCACTCTTGTCAATCAATCACGGTTCCTAGAGGTCGCCGTCGCTCTCCAATGAAGCCATGTCACAACTGTCGGTATCATAGACTCCGCTGCGACCGTTCAACCCCGGCTTGCCGCAAGTGTACCGAGGCCGGAAAGGAATGTCTCGGGTACGGAAAGCTGTATAGATGGGCTGGCGGAGTAGCCACCCGTGGCAAGCTGGCCGGCAAAAAGTTGCCTGTGTTGGATGAGAAACCAGGGCCTGCAACGAAGCATGAATCTACGGCGACAAGAGATGCGGTTATTTCTGCAAACAGTGGACTCTATTTCACTCACTCCAAGTCTCTTGGATACACTAACCCCAAGACTTTGACCATTCCTTGGACACTGGCCGACCCTCTGTTCAACAATATTAACTCCTTGGATCGCTATTACATATCGTACTGTTCGTTACACTTCGCAAATCTATTCGACTGTTAACTAACAGACCTCAACAGTCACAACACGAGTCTGCATGGAGATGGTCGCCGTAGACCTACCAGATCACAACCCATTCCGTCTCTTGATTCCATTAAGCCGGACAAGCCCACTTCTCCATTACATTATCATCGCTGCCTCTGCAGCCCACCTGTCCAATTTGCTGAAACCCCCGGAAGACGTTATGGTTTACCACTCTCTCACTGACACCCAACACACAACAGATGCATCTCGGCGCGCTCGAACAGATGCACTAGTCGCCAAGCAAGAGGCGTTGCGGTTATTGCGTTTAGCCATTCAAGATCTCAATTTTATAGGAAGCGATACCATCCTAACAGCTGCGCAGCTCCTTATTGGTGTTGACCTCATTGAGTCTGGGAAGCACGGCTGGAAGGCTCATCTCGAAGGTGCTGGCAGGATCTTTGACCGCCTTCCACCAATCGATGGCTCTCGGAAGATACTGAGGGATTTTATAATATCGGACTGCTATATGTAAGTTGTCAGGCGTACCACGGCATCCGGCGAGGGCTCACTTTCTCTAGTTGCTACATATTTGCATCCACGTTTAGAAAAGAGCCTCTGGGGTCCTCGTCATTCTCTCACGCCTCATCAGTCATCCGCAACGTCGCCAATAATAGCTATATTTGCTGCCCCCCTGAAATTCTGGGGATTTTATTGAGAGCGGCACAGCTCTCCAACCAGGAGCCTGAAGACGACAATTCCAGATCCAGGATAACTGAGCAGGGAATTGACCTAATGAGCAGTGCCATGTCGTTCGATCTAAACGCCTGGGCCAACGACATTGAGACTGTACCCCAAGGTCGACAGGTTACCGAGCTCGAAAGTCGCACTCATGCAGGACTTGCGCATCAGCTGGCATGTTGCTTGTACATCTTGTATGCAGTGCCTTCCATCAGGGAGTTTCTCCCGTCAGATACTGAACACATCCTGGAACGGGACCTGACTTCTCAGCTGGTGTCGATATCTGATGAGGACCCTAACTTCAAGACGTCGTTTTGGCCGACGTTTGTGGCTGGCGCTCAAGCCCGTGGACAATATCAACAGGCCTGGATCATGGCCAGGATGCAGAGGCAGGCTCTTTGCTTTCCTTGGGGCTTTGTTTATACTGCTATAGACACGTTGCGGGTCATTTGGGGTCGAAAGATGGTGGGTGACACGGGGCGCAGCTGGTTGCAGATCTTGAAGGACCCGGAAGTAAATTTTCTGCTGGTCTAATAATTCAACTTCGGGCATGATAAACTTGATCTATCAGACTCGTAAAGAACTTGTGTTCTGTTGCTATTGTGTTTCCTCTGACCATCTGTCTGAAGGTGGCAGAGTTATAATAGTAATCTATTAGACTCGAATCAGTTTTGTATCAGGGGAGAAGTAATCATAGGGTTGGGTACAGTCTTCAACGTGGTAATTCTAACTCCAGTGCGCAGAGATGCTTGCCAGTTCAGTGATCCTAGCTATCTCAATACCATAGCCGCTTAACTGTCATTCCAGCAAATCTAATACTCAAACCTCCATCTGACATCCGAGTCTCCTTTCCAGTCTTCAACCTCTCCCACGTGCTTAATCTCATCGGCCACAGCAGCTCGGCTTTCATTCTGCTTCTTCAACCGCCAACCCAGCAAAGTGACGACGACAGCATTTGCCACAAGATAAGCCAGGGCCATAGAGTGGCCGACTACAAATCTGGGTCCATCATTCGCCCGGTACAACTGAGTTCCCATAACAGCTCCGAGGTTCCCGATACTGATCTGCATGGCATTGGCGATTGCTCTCTTCGTCTGCCCCGATACGTTAATAGCAGGCCAGCTAAGGACCAATGCGCACGAAGGATATATGCCAGCAGCGGCAAAGAAAGTCCCCAGGTATGAAATCCCAGGTCGACCTGTAGGGTTGGTGTTGGCCAGCAGGATGATGTAACCAATGGCGGCCACAATCGAAGACCCTGCGATGAAGACTGCTCGTCGACCTAGCTTCTCCGAGGCTATAGCAACAGTCAATGTGGTGATAAATGCGAGAGCGTATGGTGGGATGGTCAGAAGCTGTGCGACGGCAGCCTTGTAACCAAGATCTTTGATGATGGTGGGCTGAGCAAACTTGTTAGCGACCCATCTTCTCTTCCGGCCAAGCGGCAGATAGGTACCGACCAGAAACAACGAGAGCGTATACAACGGCAGGCTCATAGTATGAAAGCCCAATCCGTACAGCCAGCAGCTTGGGTCACCCAGAGCCTCGCGAACTGCCGCCCAACTGAACTCTTCCTGGCGGATGGCATCGCTGTCTGATGCCAAACGTTCCTGAATGAAGTTCCGTTCTGCGTTGCTGAGGAACTTGGAAGTATCCGGGTAGTTCTCAATGAACCAGTATGCGGCAAATGCCACGACCACAGTAGCTATTCCCTCCTGCTTGGGGTCAGTTATACTTCCAACTTGAACGTGAAGGACTGACCAGAATAAAGATCCATCGCCATCCGTTGTCCCAAACGACACCAGCCATTTTACCAATGCCCTATACTTCTATTAGCTCTAGATAATACCACTGGGAGTTTGGGCTGTCTAACGTATGCGAGGATGCCACCAAAGGCACCAGCAAGTGAGGCCGCGCAGAAAAAGAGCGAGATGCGGTACTGTCTTTCACGTCGCTTATACCACATGGAGAAATAAAAGACGACTCCTGGGAACAAGCCACTTTCGGCAACACCAAGGAAGAATCTGGCTATAAGAAACCCATTAAGGTCTTGTACAATGCCTAGCAAAGTGGCGACAATGCCCCAGGCGATGGTGAGTGTGGGAAGCCATAGTCGTGGAGTAGTGCGCTTCAGGACGATGTTGCATGGGATCTGAGATATTGTAAGATGTCTGAAAGCAGCCAGCAATATTTACAGATAGCCAAACCTCAAATAGCACGTAGCCGACAAAGTACAGAGTGAGGCCAGTTAAATACTGGTTTCCGGCTACGCCAAGAGTCAGCATATCACAGTCGATGTGGGTGGCTGGGCTCTCTTACTCATGTGCAAGTCATCGACCATTCCTTCAATCCGAGCATTTCCAACTACGTACATACGTGAGTACACAATTGTCGTAGTTGCGATGAGCACTGGTCTTACCATTGCTGCGATCCAAGAAGGACAGCAAATAGAGTATACCAACGGCCGGAAGTAGCCTCGCATCGAGTTTCCGCAGGAGCGCCTTTTCGTTGACCGGGGGACTTGAGTCAACCGTGCCGGCCTCATCACTGAGGTCAGGCGGCGGTTCTGTCTTGAGCTCAGCAGCCATTTTGGCAGCGACTCGTTGGTGGCTTGAAGGAGTCTGTTGAGCAATTGGCCGACCTCCACTTGGGTGTTTGTGGACAAGGTCGAATAAATAAGCTCGCAGATATCCAAGATGATGTGTACCTTTGGCTCTATTGCACCATAACATCCCTGCTTAGGTGTTTTTGAGGTAGCATCTTGCAACTTGATAAAGGTGGCAGCGTAGGTTATGGCCTTTCCATTTTCATCCAAGATGAAGTAACTATACTTGAAACTACTCTCTTGCTTACTAGAAGACAGGGTACAGGTACCAGGATCTGCATCTCGATGATTTATACATGCTTCTTGCAGATGGAGAGGTTGTGGAGGTAGTGCGCGTAATAATGTTTGAGGTGCTCTCCGGAGAGGCGCTTCCCGTGGGGTTTACCCAGTTTATTGTCCAATTGATCAGGATTATTCTTCGTGACATCAATTTCGTGGTCGTCGTTTCGGCATTTAAACCCGGGGTACTGGGGTTGGATCTGACGGCGTCGTGGGCGGCCGCGATGTCGCCATGCGAGGGATGTGTGTCGTGATCTGGGCAGAGCCAATCGGTGGAAGCCATGCCACGGACGAAACGGCATGCTAGGAATAGTGTAAAACCAGGAGCCTTCTTATCTTATCTGGTTATTTTCACTGGGTCCCGACGGTTTCCATTGCCATTGAGCCTTGTCCCAATTTACCATGGCGTTCACTAAGTCAGACCACGGATGAATGAAAGCAAATATTACCCGCGAAGTTGGTCAGCATCAAAGTTTCTACAGAATTTTCCTGAATTTGTATCTGCAATAAAATTCTATTGGTCTCCACGGGACTCATTCAAACTCGACTCGACGAGAGTTGAATGGATATACGCACGTCCGGTGAACAAGAACCATGTTAATGGCCGCGTCTTTGAAGCCAGATCATGTGAACTTAAATTTTAACCTCTCAACCATCTCACAGTGAATTAATTAGATAGAACCAGTGATCGCCTGATGTATACTGTACACCCAATAGCATTATCCGTCCACCTGTTGCTACAATACCTATAAACCTGACTAAACAGCGATTGCTTGTCACCTAGGAATCGACATTTAGTTCCAAAAATCGCGTCAATCTATGGCCTTGGATCGTCATTTGCTCTGCTATGCTTTTCATTCTACTCTTTACCCAGTCTTGCTTTTGTGAAGTTATGCTCCCTAAAATGTGCAAGGTTGTGATGGCACCAACCGAACTCTTTACCAGGATACATCGATGATCCAAGAGGGCCTGACTAACTTGAATTCTTACGCATGATATTTCTTTTCTTCTCCCCTTCCACCTTCTCATCATGCACGTGAGTTCCTGCGTTCCTTCCTTACAGGAACCTGTCCCCTGCACGTGACACCGGGTGCCTCAGGGCTGAGGCAGTCAGACGTGGGTCCTGCCACTTCACTTTCTCCCCGATGCCATCGACTCCCTCCCCTCTCCTTCAAGAGCATCAAGATACCATTTGACCTCTCGATTCAAGTCGCGCTCGATACCGCATCCTCACCCACTCAACCCTTCTTCTAGTTTCTGCTCGCCGGAATCCTCCTCAGGCACGGGCTCCATCTAAAAGACTCTACCGTTCAACCTCTTTCCCTGCTGTTTGGGTTTACAATTTGCACCATGGCCTCCCGAATTGTCCAAGATTCAGGCATCCTGGAGCTCCTCAATTGCCTTCGATCCAGCAACTCCAGCGACCCCAACCAGGATGGCCCAGCGGCGCCTAACGCCCACTGCCCCGAGCAAGTCGTCCGTGATACTTGGAACCGCCTGCGTGACGCCTAGTGGACCGTCGCCATCCAAGTTCAGAAGGAAGAGGAAGACAACGGTCGCGCTCCCGCTGACAGCAGCCTACTCGATTGGCCGGCCTTTATTAGGCAGCAGATCCCCATGACCTCCCTCAAAGTCATCCTTCACGCCATTCACTCAGACGATTGGGCTCGCGCAGCCACCAAATCCCAGCTCACCGGCCGCCTTCTCACTCTTTTTGTCCGGTTCGGGCTTGGTTCCCGAATTGAGGAGCCTTGGCTCTTGTTTCTCTACATCGGCCCAACCGTACCTCTCAGCCTCCGCCTTGTCAAAACACTCAATGCTTGGATCAGCGAAAATGACCACATCGATCCGCTCTTAGTTTTGCCCGCTATCACGAACCAAGCTATCGAGCGGCACGGACGCCAGAGCCCAGCGCCTTACGACATCTTCAACTTGGATGTGGAGAGAGCAATGCTACAACTAGCTCAGCAACATCCCCGACCTACCCCAGATGCCGACGCCAGTATCTCCGCTCGCGCTACCCATCGCAGTCAGGTTAACAGGACCACGCTGAGTAGCATCGATGACAGAGAGGATGACCGTCGCAACAGTGTTGACCGGCTAGAGCAGAGGTCCGGGAGCAGTGCACCTGCGCAGCGTGTTCTTCGGGCGGGGGCAGTTGTTCAACATGATCAAGGTCAGTCCGTGGTTTCAAACCGGAGAAAGAGGCCCCGCCAAGACTATCGTGAATCGACTGCAAGCACTACCGCCACTCCAGAGATCGGCCGGCGTGCCGCTCGAGGGACGCCATTCACATCACCTCTCGTGGTGCCGAACGTCTCCCTCACCAGACTGGTATCTCCCACCGTCAACCTCTCTGGAGGGTCAATTGGACAGCAGAGAGTGGGTGGTGCAGACGGCGATGGGATACAACGGCTGGGGAGACGACTTAGGGCCTTGCAAGCCGTGATTGAGCTGGGCCCAGCCACGGAGGTCAATGTCGATAGCCCTCTTGCTCGCCAGACCCGAGGATTACTGGACTCTATCGCCAACCTCTCACGACTGGCGCTTGATTCCATCGAGGATTTTGGGGAGGAAGGCAACCGGTGAAGGCAAATGCCAACATGGAACGTTGAGGCGAGGAGCCTATGTTGATCACGAATATCCGGTGGTGTTTATCGAATGTGTAGTGACATGGGAGGCTGTGGCAATCGAACAGGGGTTATGTTACGGGTCGTAGAGGTTATAGGCATGTACGTTTTGATACGAAGACGTCCCCGTCAGAGAGGGTTAGCCACTGTCGACGAGTGGACGGGGCAGTTATTCTACAGAGGTATGTACGAAGACTACGGAAGCTCGCATACAATTCAGATGCTTGAATCACGAGAACATATCCTACCTCAAACGTCTTACTCTGCACACTTCCAAGCTTAGGTCGAAGTTCGGATCGAAAGGAGAGTAGAGGCCTACTACCGACATTTTGAGCAACCGGTTTATACTTACCTTCTTTTAACAGAAGGGCTTGGCATCAGAGGATCATGGACACACCTTGCCTTTGCCTAAAGCCATGACGGGGAATATGGATCGATCCGTTGGAAAGACTATGCGCCAAGTAGAGACTAGGCAAGGATGGAATGGGACAGTCATGAACTCACATCAGTAGCCATTCTAACTACCTGGGACGAAGCCCCAGATCGCCGAGAAAAACGACAATCTAGGTAACATGCGTTTCTCCTCAAACACATTAATTAACGGGGAAGCTAGAGAATAATCCACAGCCAATCTCGATTAAGCGTTTGCCAAGTGAACCGATGAGCCGATTAAACCTCCTGCTTAGTACAGTTCATGCAATACAGAAACGTGCCGACACTCCGAAAACCCTTGTACGTTCCCTTAGATGAAACGCAATCTCAAATCTCGGGTGTTCAAGTGGCTAATAATGACTCGTATAGAAACTAGTGGCTCCATATATTAACTCCATCCCGACGATTCGGCCCATGACGTGATCGAGACGATGCCATAAAGAGGTTAACCTCCGTTTATTTCCAGGGGTACACCGTGCAATATGGAAACTCGATGGAAATTTTTACATCAGAGATTATCATTAGATGTCAACCTGACCGAGATGGTTCCGCATACAACAAACAGCGTTTCCACTGTTTATACCATGCGGGCAGGGTTGAATTACCTAACTTTTAGAAATATAGTTCATTAGCAATATTCCTTTCGTCTTGCGTGCTCGTGCTTTAGCCATTTGTCAGGTTTATAGAGGGATGCATCAAAGAATAGAACCAGCTCAATTTCTAGGACCACTGACGGTTGTCGCAACTCGGCGGCCGATATACTTTACCCAAAAGCGACTCGACCCTCTTTCGATTGGACCATGGCGGATCAGGTAAAGCAGGAGTATGAGGCGGAGCAGGTGGTCATTGGTCGCCGCAAGGCTCGAAGAGTGGTTCTCAAGACCGACGCAGTGGTTTTGCCTCTCTTGACAATTGCCATGACGTTAGGTTTCCTGGACAAGGTACTTACCTGATAAATCTCGTTCTTGCACTCTGATGCTAACAAGCATGGGTAGAATGCCCTATCATTCGCTACCGTATGGGGTCTCAAGGACGATACCCACCTCGTCGGCCAAGAATACAGCTGGCTCGGCAGTATCTTCTACTTTGGCTACCTGTTTGCCGAGTTCCCTAACCTCTGGCTAATGACACGCGTGCCACTGGGAAAGTATATCGGTGGATGTCTTACAGCTTGGGGCGCTGCGCTATGTCTCATCGCCACTTGCCACAACTTTGCCGGCGTTGTTACTATCCGTTTCTTCCTCGGCGCTTTTGAAGCAAGCTTGTTGCCTTGCATGATGCTTCTCAACTCGATGTGGTATCGACGTGAAGAGCAGCCGTTGAGGACTGCGTTTTGGTGTAATACGTTTGCGGGTGTGTTTGGTGGGATCTTGTCTTATGCTATCGGCAAGATTGATGGGCCGTTGGCAACGTGGAAGGTGTGTTATCGTTTCTCTTCCGCCGAGTGTTCGGTGTGCTTACTTGAAGTCAGTATATTTTTCTCATCTACGGAGCTGTCACCGTCTTCATGGGCATCGTGACACTGGTTGTCCTCCCTGATACCCCAGCCAGCGCCTGGTTCTTGAATGCTGAGGAAAAGGAGATTGCGGTTCTGCGTCTTGCCGACAACCAAACGGGCGTGAAGCAAAGCAGGGTTGGTTGCGAGTCTCCAGCCGATGCGCATTTACTGACACAAGTGTACAGAAATTCAACCTCTCGCATATCACAGAAGCCTTACTCGATCCCAAGTGGCTCATCTCGTCTCTTGGTGTCTTCGCCTACGCCATCACGAATGCGAGCATCACCAACTTCAACCCCCTCATCATCTCTGGCTATGGCTTTTCCCAGAGCCGCACCGCCTTGATGGCAACGCCTCAAGCAGCCATTGCCATGGTCGCCCAAGCCAGCTTTTCGGCCATTGCTCTGTTTATCCCCAACTTACGATGCCTGTTCTGGGTGATTTCTTCCTGCATCGCCCTGGCTGGCGCCATTATGGTTCACGTCCTCGATGCAGAGCTGCAACGAAACGCCAGTCTAGCAGGTGTGTATCTCATGGGATTCTATAACCCGCCGTTCATTATGGCGGTCAGTCTGCAGACTTCCAATAATTCGGGGACCACCAAGAAGAGCTTCGTGTCTGCATCTATCGCAATTTTTTACGGTTTGTGACTCTTGAACTCACACTTTTCGTCTCTTGCTAATAAAGAATAGCACTAGGGAACATTGTCGGTCCTCAATTCTTTCGTGAGGCGCAGGCGCCTCGTTATCAATTGGGCATCGGGGCTCTGTTATGCTCCTTTGCTGTCATGGCTGCCTGCGGCATTGCGTACGCAGTTGTCTGCGTATTCGAGAACAAGAGGAGAGACCAGAAGTTTGGAAAACCGAGCAAAGTGGTGGAGGCTGGCCCGGCAGTGGAAGAAGAGGACTTGACGGATATCCAGAACACTAACTTTCGATACACGTTGTAGGCAGTACCAACACAGTCAGACAACCGATTAGGGAAAATCACACGCTCGTCCACAAGGCACCCATGGCCACCAAGGCTGAAAGTTCTTGGCGGGGGTGACACCGACGAATCACTGGCTTGTATCGTGCAGATACGAAGCTGACAACATCCCAAGACAAGATGACAACCATACGCCACACGACAAAGCTATGTCTCCCGAATACGACGATAATAGGATTCCGGCACGGCATAATTACAAGAATCCTATTTTGTCAAGATCTGTCTCTTTCAGTGTGCCAAGGCAACGTGTTGCATTAGATCGGCCCTGTCGAGGACCTATCGGCTCGGCATCCCCGGGAAGCACTTTAGACTGTCTCTATCCTGGGGTACTCCATGTTTCCTTGCCCTCCCAAAGGAGATATGCCTCCCCCATACGCCAGGATGTTGCTGTCAGATTGTTGATTTGCTCGGAACCCGTCATGGAAAGGCCAGCTTACACCACGTGAAGATGTTGGTCTTAACGTGTTGTAGCCATATATATCATAGTGCTGACGCCAAAGATTGCCATCAGCCTTCCAACCCCATAAACATCGCAACCTGCAGTCCTGAAGTGACGAGATAGTCTATTACCTGACAGCCCTACTATCAGCTGTGGTTATACCTCACCCTCTCTGTCCATCCCCTGGAAACCCCTTGAACGCTTCTTACAACTGTGTTCCGCAATGACATCGGCAAACAACTCTGGTCTCCCACCGAATGCCGACGCATCTGGCCAAGGGCAAGGCCTCAAGATCATTCATGCTGGTCTCTTTCGCATGGCGACCGCCTCCATGGCCGAGGCATACCGCATGCTAGGCTACAAGGCGCATCACGGCCTGGAGGACGTCTTAGGAAACCCCTGGATAGATATTGAGCAAGCCGCCGAGGCAACCTGGCCGCATCTTTCAAAGCTTCCGGAATACACTTACAAGCCCCGCGGGGGTAAAGCGGGAGAACCTCGACCACCGTTCAAGCGAGACGGTTGGGACCGCATTTGGGGAGGCTATGATGTCGCCACCGACTTGGCGTCTCCGTTTGCGCTGGAGCTCATCAAAGCATACCCTGACGCAAAGGTGGTCGTTGTCCAGAGGAAATTCGAAGACTGGTGGCCGTCCTATAAAGAGGAACTACTTGACTCACTGTACCACCCTCTGAGTGTGCCGCATATCTTCCTTGGGTGGCACATTCTTGGCATCCGTGCTGCACATGCGATGAAAAAGGTCCACGCAGGCTTTTTCTCTGCCGATGAGTACACAAAGGCGGCCGCTGAGGCGCACGCGAGACAGGCATACGAAGAGTACTACAGAAAGATCCGTGAGGCAGTGCCTATGGAGAGCGGGAGGCGGTTGGAGTACACTATAGGGAGTGGCTGGGAGCCACTGTGCGAGTTTCTAGGGAAAGATGTTCCGGAGGCCCCGTTTCCACGGGTCAACGACCGGAAGACTCATCGAGCTGGGGTGCGTGCGAGGAACATGCAGTTGTTGCGTGATTCACTGCTCAGGGTTGGGCCTGTGGCTGCGTTGGTGGCTTCTATTGCTGTTTATTTGTGGAAATGGTAGAGCGAGAGCAACACTGGACTGGACACATGTTTCTCAAAAGCCTTTAACATCACATGTGGTCTTGGGTGGGCGGTTGATTCCACTTGCTTGCTGGTTGGCAAGAAACTCCTCTAGCCAGTTGGTACAACTTAAATATATGACAAACTCAGATAAATATTTTGTATTGAGCATAAATAAAACCTTTCTTGACATATCGATATACGAAACGGTGGTAGAGTCTCATAATCATCGGGGGATGAAGGCAATATCGCCAGTCAGCCCGCGTAGTGGCTTGACACCCGCTTATTGTGAATGCCGATGAGGTGAGATAAGCTTGAAAACTGCATTCTTTTATAAAAGGTTTATTGACAGGTCGAGATTATTACGGCTTCAAATTAACCACGCTGTCACCCTGTACAATAGTGTCCGTTGTAGATGTCCGTTGCTCCCTGATCAACCGTCTCACATCATACTACTTAAATCAATCCTAACATCCCCTATCCAATCTAAATGCCTCTCACCAAAGATAGAAGACACCATTTACAGAATCCCGCTTCTTCAAGGGGGCCGAAATGCTCTTCCTCGTGACGTTCTGAATAGTGCACCCTTCGGTCTTGTAGTTCTTCACATATGTACCAGTCAAAACACTCGCCAGCCACTCCACGGCCGGGCCAAGACTGTAGAGGAAGTCCTCGGCGTGGGTTCCAACAGAGTTCCTCTGGTACAGGATGTTTGCGCCAACTTCACAGTACCGTTTGACCAGAACATCCGTGTCAGCAACCTTGCTGATCTCATCATGAACGGTCTTGTACACGAAAAGGGGCCATTGGGGCACACCGTGGTAGCCCATGATGCCATCGCGGTTGATGATTTTTGTGATCTCGGGGTCTCGGAAGGTATTGATACCGTGCTTGAAATATTTAGTGATGTCCTGTCCGGCAAAGGCAGCGCCAGCCTCGGCTGAGGTGAAATCCTCAGCAGCTAGGAAACCGGTCTTGTTGAAAGGTCCTTCGGTCTTGAGCTGTGCGATCAAGTACTTTTGTACATCGGGATACTGGCTCGTCAGGCCCAGAATAGAGCTGGGTGCCAGACCCGCAGCGTCGTGGCCCGAGATAGACTCCAGGACGCTGGTGACATTGGGCGTCAAGCCTCCCAGAGCTGCGCCCACAATCGTTTCCGAGAGATCCGGCGCATACTGAACCGCCAGCTCCGACGCCCACTCGCTGGCCAGTGCACCGCCAGAGTAACCCCAAAGTGCGACACGAGGCGAGGTGGTGTTCAGGCCAAAGCCAACGGAGAGCACAGCGCGAACAGAGTCAAGAGTCGCATGTCCGGATATGACGCCTGCGGTGAATGAAGCCAATGGGCCTTCGTAGTCCGGAATGGAAACGTAGACGCCCAGTCCCAGCGCGTCACTGTAAATACCACCAAACTCAGGGGTGTACGAAGTGTAGCTGGGACTGGCATCGACATCGGCAGAGTCGTACGGAACTTGGTAAGAAAGCAGAGCACTCTGTTGGAAGACACGCGCCGCAGGGGTCTTGGGACCGAGCTCGGGTACAAGCAAAGTCGTGACGGCCCATGTGGGCTTGTAGTGGCTATCGGTCGTGCGGTAGAGGATGTTGTAGCTGGCAGAGCAGTTGCCAGTGATCTTTGTCAAGTTGCCCGGTGCAGGTCGTACTCGCAATACGGTTCCAGGAGCTGTGTTTTCATATCCGGCGGGCGCGGTGTACCAGGGATCCTGGCTCGGTGGGATTGGGCCAGGCGATGCAGCAGCGGCAATGCCAAGCCAAAGGCTCACAAGAGCCAAGATGCGATGAAGAGCCATATCTGTACAGTACAGTAATTACTTGGTGAGGTTGGGATGAACAGAGAAGAGAGCTTGGAACTCCAGAGCCTTGTTCCTCGACGCTACGCTGAGCTATTTAATGACGCGAGTGCATGCAGGACGGCTGGAGCCGAAGGATCAGAATAACAAACATGGCAATCTACGTCAGCCTGAGAGCTGAGCTGAGCTCCAAAGTCCAGTACACACAGCCAGTGATGTGATGCGGTTATGCAGTGATGACGGGGATGACAGCGTTAGCTGCTGGGGCAAATACGACGACGAATCACGGAGGAAGTGGCTTGGACGATTCCGAGGTCCGCCTTTGCTGATCGTCTCGATCTGGACCTCCGCACTCTTGAACCCGAGGACCGCTTACGGCGCAGAATGTCGACAAGAAAAGAGCAAACCCTCGGCGTTGGCTCATATCTCTCACCCTTTAATAACAATCAACGGTCGAGTCAGCCTGCAAAGCCTTGGAAGCTGTCCTCACCCTCAAGGGCACAAGCCTCAGCTATGGGTAGGCAGCTCAAGGCTTGGACTTGGCTCTCCAGCCTAGCGCAGACATCGCGTAGCGCCTAAGTAACTCGGGGCTGAAGCTTCAATCCTTCAAAGCACACGCGGAAAATAATTGAACAACTCACCAATCGCTCAGTTTACTTCAAGTTGAGAGCTAAGGCGATCGGGGCAGTACTGCACCTGTTTTAACTTACAAGCTCGATTAGGCCTACATGTTCTATCAAGGTTACGAATGCTGACCTACCGCCAACAGGACGTTTGCCAAGCATGTATCGCTCCGTCGTAAGTATCACCAGGCCAGGAGCTGATGAACAATACAAGGTACATCGATCCACTTCCAGCCTCGACGAATGTGTCACAAGTGTATCTAGGCCATCTACAACGCGCGTTTGATCCTCGATATCCATGACAGCATGTTGTGTTTGGTCGTTTAAGCCCCAGCAGCAACTGCAAGTAACGCTGGACTTTGTATTGCTGGGACGCCTCGCGTTCCACTACGCGAGGACCTCAGTCTCGATATCAAGCTCGACGCGGGCTACAGAAACAAGGCTAGGGGGGAAAGGCATTACCCAATCCAGGCCCTTGGAGCTTAAGATTTCTGCAGGGGCGTCGCAGGGAATGCATGGCGCGTGGGAGAATGAATGGGCGGGAGACGTTCGAACTGACAGATCCAACATATCGGCAGTTCGATCGACAGCTCTGTCCGCGATTGTCGGTGGTGATCTCGCCCAGTGTCCCAATGGCCTATTCCTCGCCTACACCCTCTACTCCGTTCTTCTCAGTTTCTGAACAAGGTGCTCGAGGAGCCAGCGCTCAAGAGGATGCTGAGATCGGCGGCCAAGGTTCGTTTCCAAGCTTGGACCATGGTCGACCGTTGCAGGGGCGACAGAGCGACTCATCGTCGAGTGACACCACCAAGGCGGTGATAGTTTATCACGCACCCAGTCCGTCTCCATTTTGCAAGGCGCAACCGGCTCTGCATCGTCTTGTGGGTATTGCATCGTTCGAGTCGTCCGTCGTAGGTGAGGACAAGCCAACAAGAATAGTTATCGACAGGTCAAACAGGAAATCGGCATTTTGGGGTTCGACGGAATACACAATGATGTCTGAGGGCGCAGGTATCGAGGATCGTGACATCGACGCGTTCGAGGGGGTTGCGCTACGCACAAGTCAACCTGGAGCGGAGTTGGAGCCCGAGACCAACCCAACCATTGAGATGAGTAGACGTTAGCAAGTTCAGGGGAGACGGCAAATTTATAGCATGATAGGCCTGGCCTTCTCTCGATCCGATCGTGCAGTGGGAACCCAACACTAGTTCATCCAGACCGTCTGCCGCCACCGTCACGCAAGGGCGTAGGGCGATGACGAGCTTGGAGTTTGCATCAATCGGGCCAGGCAAGCCAAGAGGATACATTTCCATGCGCCATCATCCCGGCTTCCACGCGACCGTAAGATAACGGTAGACAAGCTGGTGCAACTCATGGATGCGGTCGGGTCAAGACCAGTCGTGTAACTGGCCTCGATTGGGACAGGATGGCGGATCGGTTCGCGTTCGGGCTCGCATTGTCGCAACTAGTTTCGTTAGTAGTCGAATAATAGCCGTACATTAGATACTGGTCGTCGTCCTTGCGTGAGCTTTCGACGCGTCTGAGTATTAGAATTGACTTTGGTCGCGGCCGGGAAACATCATTCATCACGTGCAGATACGATGCATGGCTATCGCTATCGATAAGCGATTATCTAAGCACCACCAGACCATCACCTTCACCAATCGAGTATTTGGGTTCAAGTTGAACATAGGTTGCCAGTATAATGCATTTCACTCGTCTACTGTCTCTTTTCAAAATATTTTTTCTACAAGTTTAAAGTCAAGCGTATGTAGTTGAACCTCTTCGCACTTAGGTAGGTACCGAGGGTAGCTTATGTGAGTTGCGAAAACGATGCTGCTAAACGATAGCAACAAGACAATTGTCCCATTATGCATGACAGCAACTCACCCTGAATTCGAGAAACTCTCTAAATATCCATATATCATAAAGGCGGAGACTACAACATTGCGCCACCTTTATCTTACGTTTATTTGTCTAACGAAGTGGCATTCATTATGGGTGTCACAAGGATGCTTGATGTTACCCTAGAGCCACGAAGAAGTATCCAAATGACAACATTTTTTATACCAGCAATACATAGTTCTACTTTCTTAATGTGTGAAACCATTAGCTTTCGTACTTCTAATACCGGTACTGCTAAAAGTGGGAAATTACAATATCAGCATCCAATAAACCCGTGCCATCAAACACCAAAGCATTTTGACTTCCCGAGTTGTCGAATCTGCACCTGTAGAATCCCATCAGCACCCAGTCGTCACGGATGGTCATGTGAAGCGTTAACATGTCAAAAGGAGCATTCCAGAGCACAGAGACATACAGGCCACGAGAAACTCCAGGGACGGGCCATCATGAGAGCCACCATCACTGATCAGTTGAGCCCCTTCCCACTAGCCGTCAAGCTCTTCCGTCCTGTGAACCACTCTGGACCGGATTTAGCACGGATTTAAGCTGCGAGCTTGTCAGAGCTTGTCCCTTTCGACAGTAAGTAACTGCGAGACACTAGAGCCGCGGACTTCACCAGATGCGCCAGGCAGCGCTTAATCAAAATAAACAATAGCCGGTTGGGAGTTTATTTTAGACACTGGTCACTCTAATTTCGATTACTGCACTTTGCTCGTCACAAGGCACGACGCCAGCCAGCCCGTGATCCAATCACAAGACGCCACCCGGTCGCACCTCGATGATATGGGGAGGAAAAAAAAAAAGAAGTTGATGGCTTCGGAGAACTAACCAATTCCTGATTTCCAGCGGGTTCCGTGGGGATACCGGTAAAACCGTCGCGGTACGGGTAGGACCGGTGAGCTCAATGTCAGACGCCACACGCACAACTGCAATTTACTGTACCCCTGCCGAGACTGAGGCGCAGCAACATGCGTTTGTGGCTTGAAGGACAGGGAAAGGGGGAGGGGAGGAGGCGCCCAATCATGACAAGTCCCTCCCCAAAATCGACTGTTGGGCGGCTCTTGAGAAGCTGTAAGGGGCTTTCCTTCTTTTTCCCATCTGTGACGACTCAGTAAAACCCCGCTTGCCCCTGACATTGTGCCTGATCTGAAGCAGCGCCACAAGCCTCCCTGCTCTGATTCTGTTTGTGACTGGGACAACATCCCCTGAATGATGGGGCCGGAGTCAGAGACATTGACCAACAGGCCCGCATGAGGACGGAGGAAAAGATGGGAGAATCTTTCCCGGGCTTTTTAGACGACGACTAAGAGCGACATAACCTTTCAAGCTTAATGCTTATCCATAGCCAACAGCGCCATAGTGACCTTGCCTTGCAGTGACCGGCCGACCGACAAACCCGAGGCTGGGCTATCGAGTGGCTATTTGAGCCACTGGAGTCATAATAATAATATGGACAGGCAGCACACTGACATGAGCGCCGGACCCTGGGGTCACGGGGCGGCTCCTCGGCTCCCAAATGCTTGGCGTCGTGAGGTTGGAGCGACAGCCCGAAGCACACTATTGACTTGCTATTTGAGCCACCAACAGAGACCCAACTCCTTCACGTCAACAGGGGACCCTTGGCCTCGAATCGCTGGGACACTGCTGACCAGCCTGGAGACCAAGCTACTCGGCTGCGGGATAGCCAATCGGCATGGTAGCGTAGCGAAAGCGTCTAGTAGGGATCAAAAGGTCCGCTGGCAAACTCCGGATCTATTGAGATGGCGCGGTGTGGCTCACGGCCCCTCGATAAGGTAATGAATAAGGTCAACATGCATAATTTCAAGGTCCGAGACTCGGCTGTCGGGCTGGACGCGGACCCATCTGGCGATTCAGCCCTGGATAGGCAAGCCACGTGTCTGGCCAATTCCACGACTTTTCCCTAGCACGGTTAGCGGTTTGTGGGGGCTGCCTCCTGTTCCAAACCGGTGGTTCAGAACGACAAGACCCGTTTGGCAAGTCCCATGCATGGTGAAGCGCTGGGCTGAACGAGGGACCAACGGACTGTTGGGTTTGCTGCCTCCTCCTGCAGTCATCGGACCATCGGGCTTGTCCACTGACCAAGGGGAGACAATCAAGAGACTTCCTGAAAAAGGGGCAGAAAAGGAGACGGATTCGGAGCCTTACTCTGCGAGACTTCTGTCAGTTCTCACTGTAGTGTGGAAATGGGACTCAGAGATGGCCGAATCCCCTGCTCTCTGCAGCCCCTCTCTTGCCAAGCTTGGTACTGTCGTTCCCGATTAATGCATGGCCCTGCTTGGGCCTCGACTTGCCCCCCTGCCTCTGCAGCCGATGGTCATCGGTGCTCGCCAGCGTGTCATAATGGGCCAAGTGCGGAGTCCAGATCGATATCGTGGCGGGCTGATCAACAGGGACCAGCTTCTGTGCCTACCGCGTTCTTGGCATCGGATGCCGGCAGTGCGACAGGGCTGTGAGGACCAGCATACTGCTTCCTTGGGCATTCTTTATAGAGCTATTCCTGAGACAGCTAGATGATAGATATGTGATGTAAGTCCCGATGATCGTGATGTCGGGATTGGCATTCGATAGAAACTTTAAGACAGCTCATGGCATTGATCTTGCTCGATCAAGATGGGATGTGGCTTTGCTACTTTCACCGATATTGTCACTGTCTAAACTTTGTTTAGAACCCGTGGATCCATGAAATGCTTCGTAGCGTCGAGAAGAAAGAATCAACTTCCCCCAGGTCTAGATCTCAATAGTCGTGGAAGCATGCAGAAAGGAGTTCGCTTGTTCTCACAGACCAAACTCCCAACTCGACTCTTGCCAAGACCGCCTGACACAGAATAAGCAAGCCCACCAATTTACGTGATTACTTTTGCAACGAATCAGCTGGGTCTTGCAATATTGTGTAACGCTTAAGGCGGTGTTGGTGGCGCCTTTCCACTTTTCTTGCTTCTTCTCTACCTAGCCTGGACTAACCCAGACGTTGCCAACCTTAATAGCCTCTCACAACGTCCCGGCGCCTCGGGCACCCGGGACGTTCTAGGCTCACTCACCATCATAAGTTAATGTCTAAGCTATCGAAAAAGGCTGAATCATTTGTGAAGGGTTTCCGAATCCAGCATGTGCCCTGCGGTGAGGCTTATGCTTGCCCTTCTCCAGCTCCATGAACAGCACAAGCAGAGCACCTGGAACGCCACACTCGAGTTTTACACCACATGGAACCTCGCGGAGATGGCTGCGTCTGCGAAGGCCTAGATCGCGGACAGTAGTGATCATTCGGCATTGTCACTTGTTGGTGGGAAAGGGGCGGTTCCAGGAGGGAGAAGAGTCTACGGAGCGCCTGACATCGTGCCTCATGGACCATTGCCTTGTCTCGTTTTCTATAAAGCCTTCGGGTTGTCCCCCTCTCAATTCAAAATTCCTCAGGCATCAAGCTTCCTTCAACAATTGGTTATCAAGCACCTGAGAACACATTCTCTCACTGTTGCCAATCTTTGTTTGCCCCTCTTCCTTGTCATTCCTTTTGCTTGGTCATTCACCATGTTGCTCAAGACCTTCACCGTCAACCTCCTCCTTGCCCTTGGCTCGGTCGCCGCGGCTCCTGAGTCTCTTGAGAACAGGGGTGTGAGCCACCAGGAGAAGCGCAGTATCCTCCCCAGCTGTCCCTCCGGTGCCATCTACAACATCCTCAAGAAGAAGTGTGTCTGCATCAACCCCGACCAATCTCTTCAAGGCAACCAGTGCGTTTGCCCCAGCGGCCAGAAATCTTGGGGCTACGGCCCTGGCCTCGGCTGTGTCAGTGACTGCGGCAACGATGCCACCTACAAGGTTTCCAAGGACACATGCGTCTGCAACAAGAAGTACCTGACCTTCCGCTCTGACAAGAGCTGCACCTGCGATGAGGATAAGTCCGACTCTGGCACCGCCTGTACCCCCAAGTGCAACAGCGATGCTACCTACACCCCGGATTCTTCGGCCGCGAACGGTTATACCTGCAAGTGTAAGATCGACGGCGCCGACTACCACACTACCGGTTGCGCGTGCCCTGCCAAGAAGACGCTCAACGAAGAGAAGACCAAGTGCGTCCCCGACTGCGGCGACGAAGCCCACATCAACGAGGCTGGAGATGGTTGCGAATGCAACGCCTCTGACGCTATCTTCGACTCTGACGCCAAGGCCTGCAATTGTGATGCGTCCAGCACCAAGCCCGTCTTCAACCACGAGAAGTCCAAGTGTGTGCCTGATTGTGGTGACGATGCCCAGCTCAACGAGGCCCAGGACGGCTGTATCTGCAATGCTCCTGGCGCCGACTTCGATTCCAGCTCCAAGGAATGCTCTTGCTCTGCCAACCCTGATAAGCCTGTCCTGAACAAGGCTAAGGACAAATGTGTTCCTGACTGCGGCGACGTTGCCCAACTCAACAAGGACCAAGACGGCTGTATCTGCACTATCGCTGACGCTGTCTTTGACTCTGAGCACAAGTCCTGTGATTGTGACTCCAACAGCGATAAGCCTGTCCTGAACCAGTCTAAGGACAAATGTGTTCCCAACTGCGGTAGCCAGGCTCACCTCAACGAGGCCCAGGATGGCTGTGTCTGCAATGCTGTTGATGCCGACTTCGACTCGGACTCCAAGACCTGCTCTTGCGCTGCCAACGCCGACAAGCCTATCTTGAGCAAGGATCACGACAAGTGTGTTCCCGACTGTGGTGACGTTGCCCAACTCAATGAGAACCAAGACGGCTGTGTCTGCAATGCTGATGGTGGTGCCATCTTCCACCCCAGCGACAAGAGCTGCTCTTGCCCTACTTCTCCCAAGAAGAAGTTCAACGACGACAAGTCTTCCTGCGTCCTTGACTGTGGTGACCAGGCTGCGCCTAACCATGACGGCGACGCCTGTGTCTGCAGCGCTCCTGGTGCCAACTACCACGACGACGACCAGACCTGCTCTTGCGGTTCTGCTGCTACTCTTGCCACCGACTTTTCCAAGTGTGTTTGCAAGATCACCGACGCCGTTTTCAACACCAACGACCAGTCCTGCCCTTGCCCTAGCACCGCACCCACCAAGAAGAAGCTCAACTCCAAGGGCAATAAGTGTGTTCTTGACTGCGGCGCTGATGCCACGCTGAACGGCGGCGCCTGCAAGTGCAAGAAGCCTAACACCACTTTCGACCCTGAAGCCCTCACCTGCTCTTGCAGCGATGGTTTCGTGACCGGCGCCCGCGGTGTCTGCATCCACGACTGCGGCTCTGACGCTACCTTCAAGGGCACCGAGTGTGTCTGCAAGAAGACTGGCATGACCTACCACGACGATGGCAAGACCTGCTCTTGCGACGGTGACCTGGTCTGGTCTGACGGCTCTTGCCACATGGACTGCGGTGACGCTGCCGACTGGAACAAGAAGTCTCAGTCTTGTGTCTGCGAGAGGCGAGGCATGACCTTCAACACCAACGACAAGAGCTGCTCTTGCGGCAATGGCAAGAAGTGGAACGGCTCTCAGTGCGTTGTGGACTGCGGCAACGATGCCTCCTACAACAAGCAGGCCGGTGTCTGTGTTTGCGCCAAGAAGGGCATGGTCTTCGACAACGGCAACTGCGCCTGCCCTGACGGTGAGGAGTGGAACGGCTCCAAGTGCCAGCTTGCCTGCGGCGATGCCGCTTCCTACGACAAGCGACAGGCCACCTGCGTCTGCGACAAGAAGGGCATGGTCTGGTCCCGATCCAGCAAGACCTGCGCTTGCCCCGGTGGTGCTGCCTACGACAACAAGAACAAGAAGTGCCTTGCCCCCGTCTCCTAGGCGCTGGATGGCAACCATCTTGGACTTAACGGCCTATGATGCTACCCTCCCCAACACTCTTTAAAAATCTCATGTTTCATGTTTTGTTTCCAAGCATCTTCCTCTTCTTTTTGTCTTAGCAGAGATACTGAGAAGGAGCCTAAGCGGTTTTCTTTCATCACGCAGTACATATTACTCCCTCACTAAGAGCTATACTATTTGTTAATTGATATTGTATTTCCTCGCAGCCTTTTCCTCTTATGTGAATCTTCATCGTGACGTTTCTTCTCACCAATGCTCGCTCTGGTAACCTCAGGCGTTCCGCGCCTCTGAATGCCGCCTTTGAATTCTGTCTTTCTGGGCTAGTGGTAATGAAGTTGGAATATAGAATTGCCTCGTTCGATTGCTTTCCCCTTGGGATGTGCTGGCGCGTGGCTCCCACGGGAGTTGCCGCCTTGTTCTTTCTTCTACGCCTCTGAATATTTGTTTACAGCCAACATGAGCTGAAAAAGAACAGAATGCACCTGTTGGGTAGTATTTCATTATTTGACATTGCTTAGATGGTGATCTTTGTTGTTCTGAAGGCAAGCTGCCCTTGATGGAGCAGCACAACAATTTAGATAGAAAATTGGTTACGGTTTCTGCCAATGGCACTGTGAGATGGAGGAAGGCTGTGAGTGCCACGAGCTTCCGGAGTTGTGCTGTATATTCAAGAGGCAAGTTCTCCGTAGAGGTCTGTTGGTTAACATTCTTGGGGTGTGGTTCTTCGGAATGAGGCATACCAGCCACCCAGCAGATGGCTGGACTCGTGGAGAACCTGTCAACGTGAACCTTGAGGCATTTGTCAAGTCCTCCTTATTGGTGCCACGTCATAGCATCGCCGTTTCCCTTACCATCAATGGAAACCGAGTTGTCACGACTTGTGGGACTTCCGTAGCCGAGCGTTGGATCGTCGTGGGCTGCATTAAATAAGTTCTGGCTGTCATTCAGGGCGTTGATCTCCGTTTTGTCAGATTACTCAGGCTTGATGATGGCGCGTAGTTCGGTTAAGGATTTGCTGGCTGATCGTTAAGCTTGGTCTCCGGGTGTGCGGCTATCGTTTAGCTGGCTCGCTAGCTGGCTGCTTCAGCTTCGATCTTGGCCACGCTATCGAAGCCTCTCGAGCTAGTCTGGTTGGATCTTCGGCTGTCGGTGTTCTAGCATAGCGTTGGCCGTGCTCCTCTCACCTTGTTCCTTCCACACCCGTTTGCCCTCGGTGCTCTTGCTGATCTTTGACTAGCCATCGCCGACACAACACGTTCTAGGCCCTAACCACCACGATAGTCGCTTCAAGAGGTGGCAAGAAATGCCCAAGACACAAATGGCGGTGACGTTGGGACTCAAATAGGAAAGTTTGTTGTTGATTTTATTAGCTATTAGAGTAGGTGGCTTGCTGGAGCTGCGAGTCTTTTCGGAACCGTCCTCCTACATGGGCAAGGGCACTTCTCCCCTCATACGCCATACCGGAACTCGCGAAACTTCTTCTGGTAGTAATAAGTGGCGAGTCCACCAGCAGCACCAAGGGCGAGCGGCACGGGCGCTCTGGCCCCAGTCTTGATGATCCTGGGGATAGCAGAACCAGTCAGAAGGATGCTGTTTCCAAGGGCAAGCTCAGCGCCGTAGTCCTTGTTCTCCTTGAGGAGGTAGCCTGGAGCACGGTCATCAGTTGAACGAGCCATTGTTTAGACACGGGGTCGGAACTTACCGGCATAAGCATATGAGACCCCCAGTCCAAGGCCTGCGACGAGAGAAGGCGTCGAGCGCGTCCGCAAGTAGCCGACGGTCCCGCCAGCAGCCACTACAATTCGGCGCGAGGGTCAATGGACGGTCCTACCACGTGATGGCGTTGGGAAAAGACTTACAAAGGCCTGCAAGGGTGAAAGACGGATGCTCAGCCATGATTCAGACTTCAATGGCTCTGAGAAGGAAGGGACAATATTGATGAGCGTCACAAAAAGGTTTGGTGTCGCGGTACGCAAAAGAGAGATGGCGGCACGTCTTCGGGCGAATCGGCTGGAGGGGTTTACTGGCTCGAAATTGGCCGAAATCTCGATGACTAACCAGTTTCCGGCTTGGCTCGGAGCTTCTGGAATACCGAACACCGGTCCGAGAGTGGCTGGGGCATGGCTTGACTGTGGCTTCAAGAGTGCGAATAGCCTCAAGGATTGGCTTTGGTCGGAATATGCTCTGCCAAAAAGAGTTGATGTCAAATAGTTCGATAGAATTATCGCAGAGAGCCTGCATGAAGATCTAGAAGCTTCTTCAGCCAGTCAAACATTGACACGCCGCTCAAGATATTTTACAAGATCCTCTAGTCCAACCAAGTTCAAGAACTATCAACAATAACGTTGAGCATATCGAGTATTTACCATCCTTCGTCCAGGACAGTAAGGCCTTCATAGCCTTGCTTCACAACCTCAGTATCGACAACAAACACTGCAATGGCCTTGGCTCTCTGATCTCGGCTATTGTTCTCCCCGACAGTGTGATGACAGCCAGGCAGCTCCATGAAACTTTCCCCAGCTTTGTACACCTTTGGTGGGTTCCCGTTCATGCCACTCAGCAAGTCTCCTTCGGTCACAAGAGCGATGACAGTGGCTCCGCCATGTCGGTGAGGAGGAGTGAAGCCATCTGGTGGATAGTCCAGCTCAACGGCAACGATGGACTTCCCAGGGGCATTCTGAAGTTCATAGTCATAGAGAACCTTGATAATCTCTCGTGGCCGAGCACTGTGCAACAGATGGGTTTAGCATGCTTAATGGAAACTTAGTTCAACGTGACGTACCGGCGCTCTTCAGATTTCGGATCCATCTTTGAATGTTCTTGGCAGGCTTGAGGATGAATCTGGTACAAGTGGACAGTCGATGGGCAGTGTTAAAACTTGATTTTATGAAATATCAAGGTTCATACTGGTGGTCGGTCTTTATACCGGTCTCAAATGTCAACTTTTGCTCCATATCGGGCATTCGTGGTAAGGCGGATGACGAGGAGTCATTGTAAATGGCGAACCATCTCTAATTCCGATGAGATTTCACATAAGTAACCAAATATGTGATTACCCGACCTGCGGGAACCCGATATTCTGGTTCCCCGGGCCCGTTGTCCACTTCAATACCCGATGCCGCGCTGACGGATTGCCGATACTCCACCTGTATCCGGATCGTGCTGGCCAAATTACTGGCCCGGCTGGAGACAAGGCTTCGCAGTGAGATGTCAAGTATTTCTTCTCGCCTATTTAAACCAACTGTGCTGCTCCAGAAAGAAAGATATCACTACCAGCCTTATCCTCCAAACTCGGGTACCGCCAATTCACTATGATGAAAGCAGTTCAAATCATGGGGGACATGTCGTCTCCCAGAGTTGTCATCAATCATTCAATGAGCAAGCCCATACCTTGCAACTCCGAGATTCTTATCCAAGTCCATGCTGCCGGTGTCACTGGCGACGAAGTCCTCTGGCCTGAACTTTACAAGACCACAACCCGTATTCCAGGACATGAGATATCTGGCGTCATCGCCGCGTTCGGCCCCCACTACAATGGGGAATTGAAGGTCGGCGAAGCCGTCTTTGCGTTTATAGCTGCAGGAACAGGCGAGGGCCAAGCCGAGTATGTCATTTGCTTGGCTGATGAGGTTGCGCCGAAGCCAGCACAGATAACTCACCTGGAAGCGGCTGCGTTCCCGATTCCGCTCCTCACAGCCTGGGAGTCGCTTGTAGACCATGGCAAAGTCAGGTCGGGTATGAAGGTTCTCATCACCGGGGCGTCCGGTGCGGTTGGCAGGGTACTTGTTCAGCTTGCCAAACAGGTCACCGGGGCTCAGGTTGTTGGCTTGGCGTCATCTCGGCACCATCTAGATCTCAGACAGCTTGGGGCCTCGGAAATGATGAATTACAATACGACTGGCTGGGAGAGCCTCATAGTGGGCGTGGATGTGGTCCTGGATACTGTCGGCGGGGACGTCTTGACAAAGACTTGGGAGACTGTTAAGGAAGATGGAGTCATCGTGACGGTGGGAGATCCACCGCCGCCCTGGGCATTTGGAAGAGGCGAAGCGTCCGAGGCTAGCAGACATCCTAGTGTGAGATATCTGCATTTTATCGTTTCTCCGAACGCGGAAAGGCTGAAGAAGACCTCCGAGATGATTGATGGTGGATCTGTCAAGGCATTGGCGGTAAAGTCGTTTCCGTTCCACGAGGCAGAGCAGGCCTGGATGTATGCTCAGCGGAGGAACCGAGAGCATAAAGTTGTGATCGATTTTAGGAATGAGCACCAGAAGTAGGAGGAGGTGGATAGAGGAGAACTAGCACAATGTTGAGAAGTCTTGACAACGTTGTATAGCCTATTTAAGTTGATCGCATTCTCAAGCATGACAATGGCAAGAACGGATCCTTTATGCTTTAGTAGAATGCATGGAATGGATTGACAAAATAAACACTCCAGACATTAGGTCCGAGGAAAGCGCCGGTATATGGTAGAAACAAACCACCCCTTTGCCTTATGACAATCAGTTTATCCTCTACATTTCTTTTTCTAGTCGAGTGCTATCATCCCTCTGTCCACCATGACAGGTCTAGGGGGAAATCACCGAGATTATGTAGTCCGCAAACGCTGTCCAGGCTTCCAAGGGAAGCGAATACATCGTTTTCGTTACTCGATGGGCCACTCTCGGAACTCAGAGTCTCGCGTCCTTCACTGCCTGAGAGACTTGGCACTTGGTTGGACTTGGGAGTGTTGAAGTTCCCAGTTTTAGACCCGAGTCCCAGCACATGACGCGCAATTGTCTGGATCTCTTGCACGTTCCTTGCTGTCCTGGGCCACACCTCTCCCAGGGATTTTAAACACCCGATGGTCATGCGGATCTGGTCTCTCGCTATCGCCAGCTCCTTTCCTTTGTGCAGAAAGTTACATGCTGACAGCAACGCCAGTGTACCCTCGCTCATCATACATGTAGTGAAGGGGCTGTGATTGAACGGGCGGACTGGTAACGTCAGAAGACGGATCTGCGCCTCGACAGATCGCAAGACTCGCATTGTATGGACGTTGATGAGATCTGGAGTGGGATTATCTTCGGGAGGGTCTCGTGCACAACTTGAGACGCTCTCCACGGTATTGAACTTGAGGTCCGAAAGTGGCCGGTGCAAACCAATGGTTGATCTGGACGGGTGAGCATTGTTTCGGCAAAATGATATCGAAAGGCTTACTTACACATGAGCCACTAAATGTGCTTGAAACATGAGCTCGTCGATTTCCCCAGTCTTGGACAGGACCTGCTTTTCATCTTTTGGCAGTAAAAGTAGCCATGCGTCAACGATAGAGTCGGCCGCCTCTATGACCTGTGGTGAGGCTTCTTTGACCGCGACTTTTGGTGCTATAGATATTGCTAATGCCGCGCATCGGACGGCCCCGATGAGATATGCAAAGGATGAGAATGAGGTGTCGTCGGAAGCGAACTCGCGACAGTCGAATTCTTCCAGTGTCTTGGGCTCAGGAATATCCTATGCTCAATGTTAGTGGTCTCGACTTTGAGATGATAGGCAAAACTGATATTCATCACCTACACCTGATTCATACTCGACTTCCTCACAGGGCAATTCCGCAGTAGCCTCGACATCTAGTGTCGCAAAGTTCATAGCACCCAACGTGCCAGCATAATAAGCATCAAGAATAAAGACCATCCACCACGTCCGCCTCCAACATTCCCTCAAGACCGGGTCCTCGCCTCCATGTTCCGTTGCGAATTCCCGGTGGAATACTTTAAGATCAAGCGCTAGTTGTATAGCGCTGTCCATTTCTCGTTTCGAGTCTGCTTTATATCCGTACCAAAAAAGCGGTATTGAGTATAAGATTCGACATTGGACCAAGACTGGGTCGTTTTGTGATGTCTGTGTCATGCAATTCTCGATTGAGGCCTTGAGCGAAGCGGACCATTCTCGGGAGCTGTAGAGGTGACCGATGAACCGTATGACGGCAACGAGAGGCTCGAAGCTATGCGGTTTACTCGGGTCTTGATACAGTCTAATTAAATGCCTTCGAGGCAGGACAAAGGGATGAAACCTATGGAAGTTGTTGTAGTATGAGTCAACCAAAGTATCGTCCTCGATACTGTCGACTTGAATTGAGGGTGTTGCCGGTGCTGCTCGGCTGGAAAAGGCTTCGCCAGCACCTAGAATGCCGCCGTAATCTGCATTGATCTCCTCGAAAAATAGGGATGTATGCTCCAACTCCTGTTCAAGTAGGGCTTGGGTTTGCGGACTCCTCGAAGGGACCCGGCTAGGATTGCTCCCAGACGAGAGCACACCCTCCGCGGCAGCAAGCCGTTTACGCCGCTCAGCCAAAGCTGCACGGTCAAGTCCACCCCGACGCGACCGTGCATAGTGACATTCTCTGGCGGCCTCAACACATCGGGTGCACTGCGGTTTTTTGCCATCGCATTTGAGGTGTCGGGAGCGACAGGGCAGACATGCCAGGGGCGAGCGAGTGGCTCTGCCGCTTTGGGTTACCGGGTTGTTGTTAGTAGAACTCATCAAGACTGGCTAGAGAGTTATGACGAAACAATGCTTGTTGATGTTGGTCGTGTCTTTGAAATTGGGTGCGGGAAAGCCGGGAACTCGGGTATCCATGAATACCCGGTCCCCACATCGGAGGCCGGGAATAATGGCTTTGCCCGATTAGGCTACCTGTGTCCTCAGTCGCCATGTGGTCAGCCTCAGGAGTTGGAATGCAAGCTGTTTTCCTGGATAGAGAGACCTATAAAGGTCAGTGAGCCGTAGTTTTGATAAGGGTCTACAGTCTACCTCGTTCAGACAACATTCCACCTATTTCCTAGAAACCACTTTCAATATTTGATCCCATCAAACCACTTCTATCAAGCACCATGTCAAGCAAAATAGTCATCATCGGTGCCGGCTTTGCTGGCGTTTGGAGTGCACTCTCGGCTCAGCGCCTCATCAACCTCAAGGGCAAGAACTCTAACGTTGAAGTTCTCGTCATTGCCCCAGAGCCGTCCTTGGTTATGCGCCCAAGACTCTATGAAGCCAACGCCGCCGGCATGGGCCACCCACTCGGTGATCTGTTTAAATCTGCAGGCATCAAGTTCTTCCAAGGCACTGTCGAGACTATTCACACCGAAGCACACACTGTCCATGTCCGCTCTGTTTCTGGCCTTGAAACTAATTTTGGATATGACCGACTTATCCTTGCTGCGGGAAGCGCTGTCGTGCGACCTCAAAGCATCACCGGACTTCAAGAACATGCCTTCGACATTGACACTCTGAATTCAGCTGCCATGCTTGAATCCCATCTTGATGGTCTTGCATCTCTGTCTCCAAGCCCTGCTCGCAACACCATTGTCGTATGCGGTGCTGGATTCACCGGTGTTGAGCTTGCAGCTGAGCTGCCCAGGCGACTGGCTAAAATTGATGGCGCTCACATCATTCTCGTCGAGAGCGCAGATCAAGTTGGGCCTGAACTTGGGCCTGGTCCACGTCCCGTCATCACGCAAGCTTTAAAAGACCTTGGAGTCGAAGTCAAGCTCGGATCCGCAGTCAAGACAATTGATGCCGAGAGCGTAACCCTTGTGTCGGGGGAGCGTATCGAAACAATGACGGCTGTTTGGACGGCGGGTATGAGAGCAACGCCGCTCACACAGCAAATACATGGAACTAGAGATGCACTCTCTCGTCTTCACGTTGATCAGGATCTCCGTGTCCCATCCAGTGAGCATGTATTTGCGACAGGCGATGCCGCTCATGCGCTAGCTGACACCAAAGGCCATCCTGCCCTGATGTCCTGCCAGCATGCTCTCGTCCTCGGTCGCGTATCAGGCCACAACGCGGCAGCAGATCTCCTGAACGAACCGAAGATCGCATACTCCCAGCCTGCGTATAATTGCTGCCTGGATCTCGGGTCCTGGGGTGCCATGGTTGCTAGGGGTTGGGAAAGAGAGGTGCAGATTACGGGAGACTTGGCCAAGCGCGGGAAGACTTATATTAACCAGCAGTCGATCTATCCCCCAGAAACTGCCGAAGAAGCCATTCTTTCTGCGAATCCTATTGTTCCAGACTCAGATGAACTATTCAAGACGATCATTCAAGCCGTCATCTAGTTGTGAGATTGGTCGGCCGAGTACTGATACGATGAAAATTCTACTCAGTAGAAGGGGTAACAGGCGGTCGCGACCGATGGCTTGGCTCGTCTTGGACTCAATAGCAGTTAGAAAAACCAACCCTGCTCATAGAATATACGTCGCTTTTATATCGAGGCTACCAGTAGCACTCTTGAAATGTTAAATATGTACAAGTAAGATGACCTTCGCACCAAGCACTTAGCTCCGGACATTGAAAGTGTGAGCGTGGATGTTGATCGTCGACACCGCCCAGGTCTTGCCACCATCGGATGTGGCAAAGCCAGACGAGTCGGCCTCGTTGAGGCCCAGTGTGTCACCAAACGACTGATCAGCCTCGTTCAAGATGATGGTGGTGTCGAGATATTCTAGGTTTTGTTAGCTAAATTTGAAGTCGATGGCGGAATAACGTGAGCTTACGGTGGGCGGCAACGGTGCCTACGCAAGCATCGTCTTGGCACTCAACGGCTGTGCCCCAACCCTCAGCGTGTCCGGAAGCTACTTCATGTAAGCTACGTTCGTTGATAGCAAACTATGCAATTACTCACAGGTCGAGAGGGATGAGATGACTGAACCTCCAACAGCCACGGTCTGGTCGTACTCGCCAGTAGAGTCGTTATATTCGTCTTGCAACATGTTAGTCCCAGATACGGATCAAAGGTGAGAATCGTCTTACAGTGAATGGTCAGCTTGGTACCTGCGTCAGCCGGCACCTGTTTGCCGCCAAGCTGCTCGCCTACTCCGGTCAGTTTCTTGTTTCCCAATCGTGGCACCCAATCAAACTTTACCTTGCAGCGTGCTGGCCCATGTGCACCATTGCCCAGCGCTCGCGCCGCAGTTCCTAAATCAGGGTTACTTAACCTTGTCAGCTGTAGTTTGATGGCTTTCCACTAACGCATTGGGGTCTGCGAAGGCAACGGCCAGAGCCTGGATGAGATCGCCACCGCTCGTTCCCATTCCCGGCCAGAGAGCCAATCTGTCCTTGGGCGGGTCAGGCACTTTGGGCAGAACGAGTGTCGTCGTGGCTTCGCGGATCCAGGACTTGGTAGGGCCCAGCGAGAACGCAGGGCCGAAGCTCACAAGGCCCTGGCAGCTGACTGCCTGAAGCAGGGCGAGAAGGCTGAGAGGCTTTGACAGTTGCATCTTGACTTGAGCGACGTACTAATACTTGGAACCAGTCCAGTCCAGTCCAGTTGTCAGAAGTGAATGCTGAAACGATCAATGACTGAAGGAAAACAGCTGTAATATATTCACTTTGCCTTGCGTTTCGGGCTGTTGCAATCTGCCGTTCGGAGAATTATCATCTGGTGTTCCACCTATCAAGGCTTCGCTTGCAAGGTTGTTTCATACCATGTCTGGTGGAGCACCCTCCGTATTAATCACTCGAGTGCCGATATTCCGAGCAGTCTGGTGGTTTGGCAGCCCCCGGCCGCTTCTGTTACAGAATCCGAATTCCCAATGAAGAATCGGCACGAGCTCCGGCCCTGAAACAGATGAAAGGATCATGGACCTTTTGACTCCAGACGTTTTGGGGGCTCGTCTTGGCTGGCGACTCGCGGAGGCATTTTGTCCGATATACCCAGCAGTGAAACTGTCTTTCAGTACCACGAATTGAAGTTTAATTCTCTTTCCCGACAACAGGTGCGGTTGAGTGTGGCATCGAGTTTTGCTCGCTTCATATACGCGCAGGGCAATGGGTATGTTCATTCGGCCCTACTGTCTCATTCCTCGTATAGGATCATCAGTTTATGGTTACTGATCTAGTTTCAAGGGCAAAAATTAATGATTGACACTAGCTAGGACGTTTGGTTGGCGAAAGAAAATAGCTATCTACATGGTTATTAGGAACACTCTCGTGTCTTAGTAGCTTATTCCGTTGCATTCCGTGCTTCGCATATCCATCTACTGCAAATACTCACTCGAACCCTTAGCCGTTAAGCAAGGAAAGGGAAATTCCTCAGTGGGTGAGTATTCTCACTGGATGGTGTGAAAGACGATAATTCTAAAGCTCGCTTGAGAACTCCTGGGTAAGAGCTGGTATCGTCTTCCGTCTCCTCGACCCGATAGACGTACTTGACACCACTTGCCTTTCCGTTCTTTAGATTCTGTAGGCCCCTCAAGATTCCATTCAACCCCCCTGGAATTACTTCATATGGGTGTCCCTTCAATCTCCCGTCTGCTAGAAGTTTGCTCAGATATCGCGACCAGAGGTAGCCAAAGTCTGTGTGTGGCGAAGACCTTGGGCGCAGCACTGTTGTAAGCAGTAACCTCTTGCGGGTAGCTGAAGTTCTCTCCATCCTTGGCAAATAGCTTGGGAGGCAGGACTGTGGCAACAGTGCCGCCGTCCAGGTCGAGAAAGCGGAGTGTTGCTTCAATCGTTCCTCCCTCACTTATAGCGTCGAATACGTTGGGGACTTTGTTGCCGAGACCTTCCTTTTCCAATATTTTCTCAATAGCCGCAACGAGAGCATCTTCGCCACTGCGATAATCGACAACATAGTCAACCAATGTGCTTGCAAAATCGCTCGCTCGGCCTGCAATTCCGATGATGGGGGCAAGGCCGGAAAGCCGGGCGAACTTGGCTGCAAAGGCGCCTACGGCTGATGTAACGCCATAGATCAGAAGAGGGACCTTCTTGCCGTCTTCTATAGGCTTTCTTTCAATAGCAGGCAGAGGCAGTCCCATGTCAGTGTAGAGAGCTATAGCGGCCGTGAACGCCGTAGAAGGAATAGTGGCAGCTTCTTCAAAAGACACATGGTGTGGGATATGGAACGTCGTCCAGTCCGGAGCGACAGCATATTCCGCAAAGCTGCCATTTTCTGTCCCGAACTCGTGCAAGGCTGCGACGCGGTCGCCGGACTTGAACTCATAGACATCTTTACCGACCGAGTACACGATACCGGCAATGTCGTCGCCGCTGTTGTGAGGCCAAGCTTTCCTGTGTAGCCTGTAAGCACTGGGGGTTGATTTGTCGACGAAATAAGACCTACCAGAGCGGATACTTCCAATCTTTTGGGTTTGAACCGGAGACGACAACTTTGATCACGACCTCGTGCTCCTTGGGAGTAGGAATAGGCGTGTCGATGATGTCGACTTCCTCAATAGAAGGGTGGATAATGGCTTGCTTCGGCATTGTAAAAAGACTGGTGAATTCAAGTTTATGCCTCTGATATTGCTGTCTGGCCAAGCGATGTTGCCTTGTGAGGTTCTGCTTGTTGACAGTTGACGAGGGAGATTAACGCTACTTATAATTTACACTCATCTTGATTTGCTATATAACTTGAATCATCATTTCCCATTGCTTGATACCTTCCCGACTGGCTCCGCGGACCCCCGGTAGTGGATGCGTTAGTCTGGATGATTATCTAATGGACTCTGATGGCGCTGACCAAAGTTTCTCGGAGGTCCGGGGACCCTCAATCTCACATCTCGGACCTCCATGGACCCTACGTCCTCCAACTTATCCAGTTGCGTCTTCTCCCCGATATCGTCGTTTCGTACCCGGACATGCAAAGAAGCAGGGTCCGTCCGGATCCGGTCTCATGTCAATCGTGCCGATCCAAAAAACTGAGATGCAATCGCGTCCAGCCATGTTCTAACTGCCTTGCTCGTGGTATCACCTGCAACTTCCTGGTCCCTCCACGACAAGCTGAGCTATCAGTTACTAATGCTGAGGTTTTGCAACGTCTTGAGCGTCTGGAGTCTCTGATTTTACCTAAAAATGCGTCTGTTTCCGACCGTCAGCTCATAAACCCACCGGCGCCTACTCCCGGGTCTGACAACGTCCTTGGGTCTGGTGATCAAGAGCGGCGAGATAGAGACTTGCAATTACTTGAAAATATCGGAACGAAAGAAGATTTGCTAGTAGGTACACTGAGTCAAACCTTACGTGCAGTTGTCTAACAAAAGAGTAGGTTCCTGCTTCTTCCGCGGGCCTGACATTAAACATTAGCAGCACGCACCATATTCTACTGGTCCAGGATAGCCTAGACCTATCAGCCGCAACCTTGGGGCATGACCAGCCGACGGCTCATACGTTGAAATTTCCTGTATATCCTGCTGCCGCCTCGCTTCTTCAAAGCTACGAGTCCAACGTAGACCATGTGTGTCGCATTCTGCACATCCCTACCACGCGGTCTTTGATGAAATCATTCTACTTGCGAATCTCTAAGAACGAATCCGTACCGCTAGGCCAAGTTTCGATGTTTCTCGCCATGTTCGCCATCAGTGCATTCTTCTATCATC